>JAVQIZ010207883.1:0-11675 GCA_036023535.2 Galaxias brevipinnis
TGGTCTCTTGATAGCTGCATAGGTTAGGCACGAGAGATCCGGAAACATAATTGAGCAATTCACCCTTAGGTACTGAGTCTTTCGTTCACTTGTAACGTGACTGCTTCATGCTTAAATTACGACAACGTTCATAATCGTTATTGATTTTTGGATTATTACACGTCAGTTCGCATTATACCAGCACTCACGTTTATTCCTGATACATTGTGAATTCCTGTTAGTGAAGAAGAAACAATAAAAGGAAAGAAAAACAAGGCTATTTTCTGACTAAGACAACATTTCTATCTAAGACTAACTATCCAAACCATTCAGCTTAGAGCAAAGTACAGCTTCAGTTCATTTCCACAAGCCTAATGGCAACATTATCACTTACTTACTTCATTACTTTTGTTGTGCATCTTTCATGTTGTGCTGCATTATGTCATACATATTCTTGAGGCTTTATTGGTGTAGGAAACCTCAATTTATATGTATTCTGAATTTAAAAAAAAAAGGAATCCCATAAAATTGCTATGAGACCTTTTTTTAAACAGAGCCCATCATCAATAGCCACCCATATCTTCTTATCTTCAATAGTGGATAGGCAGTAGCAATGAGCAACCAGACTATCATGTGTAAAGGGACCTGTGACAGCCCAATGTAAAGCAATTCAATAAGTAATGCATTATTTATTGTACAATAAGTATTTGACATCCTCATCCTTGATTTAGTCATGAGTCATACCTTTCCTTTCTATTATTGACCCAAGGCAAAAACATTTAATTGGACCACCTTTTTGTTGTGTAGCCTTCTGAGAAGGTAAGTTTTCACAGTGTAATTAAACAATGTAGATAAATTCTGCAGTTCAGATGCATAGCTGTCCCTGGCACTTTCTTCTGGATTAGTGTAGACCTCCAACATCCACAGCCCTGTACTAAATTAGAGTTCAACACTGGTGAATTTTGGTTTGGACAGCAAAGCACTATCCCACCTTAATGTTCACTGACCCTCATTCATGTTTCCTGTTCATTATGCCTCATTCGTGCTTCATAAAACAATCTTTTTACATATTACACTTATTATACATTTAAAAAATTAACAAAGGTATCATTCAGGCCTTCCGACAAACACTATCTGCAACATAAATGTGAGGGGCATCAAAAATAAAAAGAAGGTCAAACTAAAAAATGTAATCTGGGTGCTGGCAATCAACAGTCTAGTAATATCTCGGTTTGTGTCCGCCAACAGAAAATGGCACCCGGCGTTCAAGCCTAATACTGGCTGGCAACCCTTCCAGTTGATCATGCTTGTTAAAAAAAGACAGAGATAAAAACATTAATGAGATGGTACAATTATATGTAAAGTACTAAAAAGCTAATTGTCTGAAAATGTTGTCTATGCAGGCCCTGGGATGATCCTCTCATACACAGCTGATAAACCAAAAGAAACATCGTAGTCTGAACAGAATTATTTCAGTGAATGTGGTTGTGTGTGGGAACATGACTGCCAGATTATACAAAACCCATGCAACTTAATATGGGCAGGTCAAACAGTCAAGTTGGAGTCAAATGGAGATTCAACAATGTCATGCTCTTTCCCTGTGTGGTGTCAAAAACTCAAATTAACTGTTCAGATGCAATTAGCAAGACATCGCTATGCAACTGAATTCATACCTCATCTTTGCAATGTCCTTGACCATGTTCAAGCATTAATTTTCAGCCTGTAAATATGAAATGTATATCAGAATACCGTTGCAGAAACTTAAAGCCTACTTTCTTTAACTTATAACAAATACTAATAAGACTTAAGGAAATGATGCAATACATATTCTACTTTACTACTTAAAACACATTGGTTGATTTCAGAACGGCATACTTTTACTACACTTAAGGTTTGCTTTAATATGTACCCTCTACGCATGTTTCACTTTCATCACTGCAATCGCATGTACTAAGTTTTTTTAAATTGAGCACACCTGTGAGGCTTCCTTGGGCTAGTATGAAGTAGAAGTGTGCCATTCTTAAAACTGTCATTGTTTTTTTATTTACCAGTTTTTATTTACCACTCAGTGTTGTAGGGGAACTGGGACTTAGTACTTTTAATATGTGTAAAAGTATTTAATAGACGCTATATCAATATTTATAGATTATTAATTAATTCATAAATTAATATTATAATCAATCAATTTGATTGAGTCTATTTGAATCATTAAGGGGGCATAACCCTACCAATTTAGCTTACTGCAAGGCTCGATGGGAGACCATAGATCTAAGTCTTTAATATTAACTTATACGCAAATATGCAAGTTAAACGTTTCAGTCTCAATTCTGAAGTAGTAAATTCTTAGTTGTGTGGATGGATGATCATATGCAGAAGGAAACAGGAGTTTAAACAAACAATGACATTTATTTCTAATTCTAGGCAAGATATTTACAGCAATACAATGATTAAATGACAGTAACTTATACACTTAAAATGATGTAGGAATGTTAGCTCGGTGAAACACGTGGGTATGAATCTCTAAACACAAAGCACTCTGATAAGTTAAGCTGTAGCCTAAGCTAAGCACCAAGTGCATTACATACGAGAGCAGAAGTACGTGACTCAGTGATGAGGAGTGATGCTGCGTTGCAGTGGGTAATTCAAAGGTCCGTTATTGAGGGTTTACTGTGCAAAGGTTATTGTTCGGTCCTTAGTGTCAGAAGTTCTTGATGGAACACGGCCTTGTGTTACAGATCGAGTGGTTGAATATTTTGCTCAATAATTTCTGATCTCAACAGGATGGCCTTTCCCTCTTCAAATAAATGTTAATCGCCAAATGTAGTCTAGAGTCTGCTCACAGGTTTGGAGGAAGGCAGATTAGTGACCAAATAGAATTATAGAGCTCTTGACTAATTCCAAATATTTCTATTGTAAACTTTTAAATGTTCCACAAAGTTATGCAAAGGAAATGTCTCCTTGTTACAAATGTTTAAGTACCAAACTGTATGTATACTAGCTGGAAAACATATCTTCTAAAACAGAAACATAATTACACATTCAATAAACTCAGGTGATTACAGACATAATATTATACTTCAACTCATTGTCAATGTCCTTGTTTGATTATCGTTCAGTTATTCCTTTTAGCAAAAATCCCTTACTGCTTAGTTTTTAGGGATAAAGAGAGTAGTTGAATTCCCTTCTGAAACTCTGTCTCTTGATAGGGGGAAGGGTTATTTTATCCTTCCTATCCTGGCATTCCAGGGGTCCTTTGTCCAGAGCCCAAAGGTGTCAAGAAGGTTTATAGCCTTGTTGTCATGCAGAAAACCCAAAAGCCAGGTTGTGTTATCAGATCAAGATAACTGTCTCTGTCTCTCTGGTCTGGAGAGAATTTGACCCCCTCCTTAAGAACCAAATGGGCATGGGGGGTTAGACATGTGAAATTTACGGTGGCCAAACGCACTGCAACTTAAGAAAACACATGCAAAACGACAAAACACAAGCAAATTAAGAAAACATCTACATCAATTTGACAACACATTCAAATTCAAAAGCTTCAAATTCAGACAACACAACACATTACAGAAACGCGCTGCAAATACAAAAACACAACACATTACAGACACGTGCTACAAATACAGACAACACAACACATTGCAGAAATGCGCTGCAAATTGTTTTGTCAATTTGCATGTGTTTTTGTAAGTTGCTGTGAGTTTGGCCTCTCAGGGCCACCGTAGAAATTGATTCTCCTACACCCATAATACCTAAAGTGTCCAGCTAAGTCCTTATGGAAACGTTTGGAAGTTATTTAGGTGTTTGGGGAGACCACAAAATACACTGAATAAAGTTAAACTTTGGGGGGGGCGTAACTTTTCACACGAGACACTGGTGGGGGAGGGAGTTTGTTTGTACAGTATGGTTGATGATGCTGAGCCGCCTAATCTCCATGATCCCGGTACTTTAGGAGGTGACCCAACGCATCCTGGAGGCAGTGGGAGGGGTTGCTGGCTCCTCGTTGGAGCAGACCAGCTGGCTCAGCCGGAACCTGGAGGTCAAAGTCCAACCCCAGGTGTGTCCAGAGGCGGAGGAGCCTGACGATGTTGACGCGGATGTGGACCTTTGCGGTAAGCCCAGATATCAGCGACCTTTAACACGTGTACTATCAGACAAAGCCAGGCTGGTAGCCAGGGTACAAAACCAGGTGAAGGTGTTGACTTTGGCATGCCAAAAAAAGGCACACTCGGAGACTCAGTGTCTCTTGTAGTAGATCTAATGCCACATTCACACTTAGACACCTGGGGCAGGCTAACACGCTAAGAAAAGGAGATGACTCCATTCCACCCCAAATCGATCAGCTTCCGGTAACCATAGCAGCCAGACTCCTCGCCCACTGTTTGGTCCTTCACCAGACTGAACCGACGAGGACGGGAGACCTGCCGTGTTGCTATGGTGACAGCCCAGCCTTAACCAATGAGCCTCTCCTCAGCAAGCCTCATGGTCCAGAGATGCTCTCTTAGTGTGCCACTACAGCCTAGCGGCCTGGTTTTAATTGAGCCCTGTCAGTCCTCTGGTTCTCTGGGACCACTTCTGTCAAAGCTATTTGTGGTAGCAGGATGTCAGGATACCATACTCACCTCAAACTCAACAAACAAATGCGCGTTACTGTAAGCCAACACCCCCAATCCACATGACTATTGTAAAGACAGTTATTATGCGTGGTAAACAAGTGTAATTTAATCCCTTTCTGTTATCTCTGCCTATTCTTTTTTGCTTTACCTCATGCCCCTAGACTCTGTGGCTCAGACTAGCACCATGGTGTCCTCCTCAGCCCCCTCAGTGTACAGTGTCCAGGCCCTGGCACTCCTAGCAGAGGTATGTCCCAGGTGCTGTGTGTTTGTTTGTGTGTGTGTGTGTGTGTGCGCACCTCTGGGTTTACGTTGATCTATTATTGGTCGATCTGAAAGCATGTTTGCGAGTCACCTCACTTTAGCATACACATTCCGTTTGCCATTCAGTTCACTTGTATCAAAACAGCTTTAATTATGGATGCACAGAATCAATCAATTGGCATTGTTACTACAGTATCAAACTGAGAAAGTTTTCTTTTTCAAAATCAATAAACGCAGGACAGGTTGTTTTTTGAGTTGCACATACATTTGATAAGTGAGGTTACATCTACTACAGTAATATTTGTGGAGCTGGTATTGAGTTATGGTTATGTAATAGCATGTAGTTCTAGATTGTGTATATAACGTTGGTACAGTATCCATGACCATACTGTTGAAGCTTCATGCTGCTGAGAAATCCTAAGGAGCCTCTGTAGGGCTGGACTTCAGCTGGAGGCGAACCATTTAGGACTCGGTCAAAGCCAGTCCTTCCTCTCTCTGCCCTAGATCCTGGCTCCTCTCCTGGACATGGTGTATCGCAGCGATGAGAAGGAGAAGGCCGTCCCACTCATCTCTCGGCTCATGTATTACGTTTTCCCTTACCTGAAGAACCACAGGTGACTGCAGTCCACCGTCACATCTCGCTAAATGTTCTCTAAATGAAATCGAAACTGATGCTACGGTTCCTCAATGGGAAGCCTCTACAGAGCACCGGTAGGGATCTCATGTGTAATTCCTGTCCACTGTAGTGCCTATAACATGCCCAGTTTTGGAGCGGGTGCTCAGCTGCTGAGCAGCCTGAGTGGGTACGCCTACACCAAAAGGGCCTGGAGAAAAGAGGCCTTTGAGCTCTACATGGACCCCCTCTTCTTCACCATGGACGCTTCCTGTGCCCCACAGTAAGTATCTCATCTGGTAACTGTGAAGAGAAGAAACCAGTGAGATTGTCATATCAGAATGTGTCAATTCAAAGCATATGTTTTGTTGCTCCTGCTTGGCTCTGCTCTGTAGCTGGAGGTCCATTATCGACCACCTGTTGACCCATGAGAAGACCATGTTTAAGGACCTCATGAGTAAGTATAGACCTCCTGGGTGTAATGGTTTGGGTGAATGCCTTTTATATAAAGTTGTTAGGTTTAGGCATAGGAAATGTTAAGGTGTGGGAGTCAACGACATTATTTGATGACGGGTAAGTTAAGAGTGTTCCTATTGGCAAGTTGAAGCATGGTTGTAATGTCTTTACTTCATCTTCTAACACATTGCAACTAATTAGTCTGGAGAAATTAGTGGGGAATGTGTTTTAACAGCTGGAGTTTGTATGTTTGGAGAAGGAATGTGAGGGTGACCTACATGACTCTGTGTTATAGGTATGCAAAGCAGCTCTTTGAAACTGTTTGCCAGTGCAGAGCAGAAGCCCATGCTGTTGAAGCGCCAAGCGTTTGCCATGTTCAGTGGGGAAGTTGACCAGTATCATCTCTACCTGCCCCTAATCCAAGGTGTGTGTGTAATGTAGCATGTGGGGGACGTTTTTAGGCAGCCCCTACTGGCAGGCGAGTGAAGCCATGAATTCACAACATCCCCCTTGATTTAAAATACTTTACATACTTTGGATACCCTCTGTTATAACTATACACTTACATATTTCAGTGACAAATTATTATGTTTACACCTTTTTATTCCCATACTGAACACAGGTTTATAAAATGTTTTGTAGTTTTGTACCAATTTAGTCAGTAAGACCACTACCAAGTTAGAAAAAGAAAAAAAATGAAACAGAAATACTGACTTATTTTATACGAATAAAATGATTTCAAACACAGTTTCAAATGCAGTGTCAAACTCTGTAGAAACATTGGAGGTAAATATATGGACAGTCTGTAGGTATACAGCAGCCCATAGTTTGAATATTTGACCAACAAATTGGAATGAAAATAAATCTCCTTCTTTACTTTCATCTCTTCAGAGCGTCTGACTGAAGCACTGCGAATGAACCAAACCCCAGCAGTGTATGCTCAGATCTTTCTGATGTTCCGTGTTCTCCTCCTACGGATTTCGCCGCAGCATCTCACCTCCCTCTGGCCAATCATGGTCACTGAACTGGTGAGGACCTGTACTCTAGAAAAAGGAGACAACTAATCTCAGGGAAATTGCAGGTGTTACACCAAGTGACAGAAGATGCTTTATTATTACGTTATATACTACATTGACATGGGACACACCTAAAACATACTGTAGTACTTCGACTGAAACTGTCCCAAACAAATAAAGGTTGCTGGCAGTCAGCCAGGATCTTTACAGTCATCAAAATGTGGAATGTCAAGGCCAGATTGTTTCTTAACACTTTCTCAAGCTTTTTGCAACATGACATTATGAAGAATTCCTCTGACTTATCTAATTACAGATCCGAACATTTGTACGATTAGAGAAGCTCTTGCAAGAAGAAGACAAGGAAGTATCAAAGTGAGTCCTTTTAGTCTGATTTTTACACTAGAACATTGTTGTCTTTAAAGGAATATTTTGGATGTTTAAACTTATTTCCGTGTCTCCCGGAGTTCAAATCTCAAATAAGGTTAAACATCCAATATAGTGAACTATTTGTACCACTATGTCCTTGACTTTTCCTAACTTTGTATTATCCGTAGGCTTGCAAAAGTGATGCGTGGAGCTCTGGACAGAAATGGGCAAATTAACATCTCCACAGCAGATTTGGACATGTATCTGTCGGCCTGCAAGTTCCTGGACACCTCCCTGGCCTTCCCCCCAGAGAGAATGCCCCTCTTTCAAATGTACGAGTCCCAATCATCTTAACATGGCGATATTGTAATTTTTACCCAAATGATGAGTATATATAATAATAACTGTTAACATAGTTTTGCTAATTGACTACTAATATCAACTACTAAATACATTATTGGGAAAAAACATGTTGCTTTGTGTGTGCGTGTGTGTGTGTGTGTGTGTCTAGGTATCGCTGGGCGTTTGTTCCAGAAGTGGATGTGGAACGCTACAGTGGCCCAGAGAGTCTTCTGGAAGGAGAGCAGGAATGTAAGCCCCACGTTCTTAGAGTCCTTCAGGCACTACAAAACAAATTTGGGGTAAGTTTACAAAACATGCAGTACAGTCATCTGTTACCTTAATTACACAGTTAATACATAGTTGGCTTTGTTCTGCCAAGATCACCTTTTTAATTATCAATAAATTATTATGTTATCATTTATTTAACAATGTGTTGTATCATCATGTCCTATGTTGTGTTCTAATGCTGTAAGATCCTGCCATTCTAGCCGCTGAACATGCTGAGTGAGGAGTCGTCTACTGAGCCCCTGGAGTTTCCTCTTCTGACCCATCAATCCCTGTCCTCCATCACCCAGTTGGTGCCCTTCCTCCGCACACTCTGTTGCTCCTTCCAAGGCCCATCCAACAACATTCCCTCGCCCAGCCAGCCAGTGGCTGACTACCCGGCAGCCAGCGCTCTCAGAGTCCTGAGGAGGCTGGAACATATCACAGAGGGAGAATTCCTAGACTCTATGGAGAATTAGGATGCAAAAACTACGCTTTTAGAAACATAAGCATACCTCCACAGTTTTCCGCATAGAAATATGAACTGAAGCCATTCATGGAACAGGGTATGTTGTAGTGTGTGTATGGTAGCAAAAAAGAGAGACATATTTGAGATTGCTGTTTAGAATGTGAAATTTGTTGAGGCATTGTTCAATCTCTACACTCCATTACTATATATTTTACCTCAAATACAAGATAGAATACGTACTTAACACACTTGAATGCTTTATTTTTAGCCTCTTAGATTTGCAGTAAGTAAGGGGAGATATTAATGTGAGCACATGGAGGACGGCTTGGTCTTTCTCTGGGCGTGTTTCTGTCATTTATGTCTCAACTTTCATGCTCTGAATCTGGGCCGTTCTTTGATCTATTCCAAGGGAATAAATAGCTGTCATTTGCCCAATGAGTTGATGTTGAAAGGTTATGTAGACCATGCATAATAACATTAGCTTAGCATTACAGTAAGAGAGGTGTGCATGCTAATGTTTCAATGTGACATTAATTCCAAGAGATACTTCAATGTACTATATTGAATAGCAGCATTACTGGTGGATAAAGGTATTCAGTAACTGCATAACTTTCCCTAAATATGCACTCTACTGCTTGCAAAATCTGTGTGACTCGTGTCATTTATGACTATGGTACTACTTAATATATAGATGGTATAGTGCTCACTATTATTGTACTATTGGGAAGTTAATCTTAAAGACCGCTAACGTCCACAGTGAATTAATTGGGGGTTAATGTCCTTAGTGTAAAGATTATGTTGGTTTTATGGTAAATTATTGAATGTGATTTGTGTACACAATAAATAAATTTTAGGCATCTGTTGAACTAAATACATGCTTACCATTTGGTGTTTTATTCAAGGAAACTCATTAACTTATCTGTTTGTAAATGTTCAAATATATTTCTACTCTATGTAGACCTACTGTTGGTACGGACTTGGACAAGTGTATTTCAATAAATATTTGACAATCTTACATAATTTTTTTTATTTAGTTTGTCTTGCAGGTAATGGTTCCACTTCAATGAACTAAAGGACATGGCTAATTATTTTTGAATGCTTGCTTGGCAAAAAGTTTAAATGATAAAGGAAAAAGCTCATATAAGTGCTTTATTGACAGTGTTTCCTTTTCTAGATTAGCAGACACATTATATTGAATGTGACCCTTAGCTCCATCCCTAGGTATACTACATGACCGTTTGATTAATCAAATATAACTACTACTATGAAAAACCAAGCATGTGTGCAAACATACAGTATATGCCAAGTGGTGTTCTGTTCCAAAAACAACACATGGTAGGTATTGTATCCACTGCTTTTCTTGGCCAGACACGCCCTCAAGCGCTAGGATCGTCCAGGCGATCAAACTCACGCAAATGTTGATTGAGAAACTGCAAAGCTTTTCATGGGTTAGCTAAGGTTAAGGTTGTGAATAGGTTAGGGACAGGCATAGGGACAGAGTCAGTATGGTCAAGGTTACTGAGCTTTCGCAGTATGTACTGTTGCATGCTTTTTGGCATACTGCATTTGACATAGTATGTATTGGGACATTCTAAATCTTTTTCTGGCTCTGTAGTATGGGTATTGAGACGCAGCCCAAAACCCGATCACAACCAAAACACACCAAACAACTGACGTCAGCGGAATACGTAGGTGTTGCTGCAAGTTCCATCACCGTAAACCCACGTCTCTTCTTTTCTATCACGTTTGACCAATACTGCGAATATGGCAACCGCTTCGGAGGACAGAGGGATACCGTACAGTACAGTAAGCGCAATGACAAACTCCTAAAGCAACATTTAACATGTAGTTTCTTAGTAAACAAAAATACATGTACTTTCACTATTTTCAATGATAGATTGGATATAAATTCTTCCCAATGCTCCCATTTGTGTTAGCTAGTTTAGCGTGAAGCACGTAACGTAGCGGTAATTTGTATTTACAAACTGAGTTTCGAAATGGGTTAGCAGACATTTTTTACCACTGGCACTTGGCGGTCACACGGTATTGTTGTCTTTTTCACGTGTTTATCATCTTGTCTTCTTGAACTATAACATACGTGTTCGCACAGCCTGTCAAAACAGTGTTGGGGTATGTTTCGTAGGGGAATGAGAATCTGAAGAGAAATATCTACTTCAGTTCTGAGCATGACGTTGTCTGCTGAGTAGTCTGCTGTATTACATACACATTAAAAAAATATCCATACCTACATAGTACGAAACTGGAGTATGTCGACGCCCTTATAGTATTATTTAATAAGCTCTACTAAGATCTGGCACTTTCGGTTTCAATTCCTCTTCATAGCCAACGAAATGAATCGTTGTTAGTGGTGCAACGGATCCCAAAACTCACGATTCGGATCGTAACACCGATCGGATCATATTTTTGGGCAAAGCAGAGCAGACCTGAGTTTAGAACTTCAAATTATGTTTAAAAAATATGAGAATATCATCACTGTCTTGGGAGAGGGTAGACCTCTTTCCTGTCACTATGCCCCCACTAGAAATTAAAGTCAATGTGAGAGTATCTACACTCACTGCTTTGCACCTATGGAATACCAAATGTGCCAAAAATAAATAAATAAATATATAATCCATCATTGAATAAGTAATCATATGTATAAATACAATTATTATGAAATAATTGACATTTTCAAAATAAAAAAAAACATTTCATTTACTTTTTATTTCATAATGAATGTTTTATTTTGAAATGGCACTTTTTTATTAATTTCACAATGGTACTTTTGAGGTAACGCACCGTACTTTTACTGGGAGGGGTGAAGAAAACAATGCCGACACCAAAAGCATAAGCTATGCCCATTTTATTACAGACTCATTCAATTATTTAAAACCTATTCCTAATATCCTGCCCAGCTAAGCATGCAACTACTCCTAACTTCTTCAGCTGCTTCTAAACCTTCACTCGTGCCGAATATCAGTCAGGTCCGAAGCCCAAAAATCTAGTCAGTCCAACAAGACGGGCCAAGGTGGGGAGGTTGATGAGAGGGACAGGTGGTGGAGAGGAGCGTCTTGCGCAGATTTCTATTATTGCTCAGGGCCTCCGCATACGGAGTCTGAAAGACAAAAGAGTTCATCCCCCCTGCCTCGGGCCTCGCCGCTGTCGCAGTCTCTACCGGCTGGATTAATTGTGTCTCTGGCTTTAGCTCTTGCTCGTTGATCTCGTCTGTGGCTTTGCTCTCGTTAAGATCTCCCTGTACTGGTCTCCAAACCCCAGGTGATCCCAATCGCTACAGT
>JAVQIZ010207920.1:0-19187 GCA_036023535.2 Galaxias brevipinnis
ACATGTTCGACCCCGTTCCCTTCCACCTTGTTTTGTCCTTTTTTTAAAAAATAAAAAACACCCCCCCCCCCCCCCCCCCCGGCCCCTTCCCCCAACAACACCAGAATAAGATGGTAGGAATAATTCTGCTATGGTCATGTTGGATTTACGGTGCAACGAAGGAGATCAGAGTTTTGGAGTATAGGTTGGGTTGGGTATAGGAGTCAGTTCAGAGTTAAGTGGGTCAGGTGAAGGAAGGTAAAGCATGGTAGCCAGGGTGTAGGTGTTCTTCGCTCGCATCTCCCTACTACGTCTGTCAAGTTTTGGAGGTGAGGGTGCCAGAATGTTTGAGCTCAGGCTGAGCTGTTCCACAGGCCGTGGAGGGGTGACTCTGGAGTGGGGGGGTCCCTCAGCTCCTCTGGCCTGGGGCGGTGCGCCCCGCTGCCCTGCCGTTGGAGCCGCCGTGGGCCTGGCTGATGGAGGGTGAGGAGCGGGTCTTGCGGAGGTAGCCCTCCCGGCCGCCCCGGCCACCCTCGCCGACCAGGCCGCTCATGATGCCGGCCTCGATCTTCTCCAGGTCGTCCGTCTTGGCGAGCAGCTTAGCCTCCAGGAGGCTGACATACGTCTCGTAGCGGCTCTTCTGCTCGGTGGGACGGAGGAGGCAAGGGATAGGAGAGTGAGAAAAGGGAGAGAAGGGTGGAGGGAAGTGGGATGAAGTTAGAATTACAGCCTTTGAGTAAACTGGAAGCACTTCATCTCTTCATGCCGAAGCATTGCGTACTATTCACAAGCCATGCGGACAGTAACATTGCACGTAGCTGATCTGCTCCCTGTTGAACCATCTAGCTGACAGAGCCTCTCCTCCACCCCTGTGTCTGTAGAGACTATGTGTGGCGGCAGTACCTCGTAGGTGAGGTAGTGCTCCTTGAGGCGGTACTCCTCCCACTCGCGGCTCTTGGGGCTGGGCGAGGGCGGGTCCTTCCGGTGCTCCTCCAGCTCCAGGCTCACCTGCTTCAGTTTGCCCTCGTGGGCCTTCAGCTGCTCCTCCTGCACCCGTCGCACATGACCGTCAGAGAGAAGCAGAGACAACGAGGGTGCGGGTGTGTTTGCGTTGCCTGTCTGTGTGTGTGTTTAAATGTGTTTGTCTGTCTGTATGAGAAAGAGTGAGAAAGCAATGTGTGTGTGTGTGTGTGTGTGTGTGTGTGTGTGTATGGACATGCGTGTGTTACCTGGTTGAGCCTGGTGGAGGAGGAAGGCAGTAGAGGTCGACAGAACTTCTTCATGGAGCCGATGGCGGCCGGGAAGGCGGGGGCAGAGAACAGAGCAGCCACCAGGTTGATCCTGAAGATCCATGACATCATCTCTTCCTCACTCCTACACAGAGGTGCAGAGGGACACAGAACAGGCTCTATGAGCACATGTAGGGATGGTATCGAATAAATTACACCGTGAGATACATATTAAACAATTATACATAATAAACAATTGTACACCGAACATTAACCTAGAATTTTCTGTATTTGGTCTTGGTCCAATGTTGGATGTATGTTGGGGGGTCATTAGGGGCTTTTCTGATGTACATCCGACCATTCTGTTCTCAAGATATATACTGACCACTATGGTATTTGTTTTAGGGGACGGTAAATTGCACGCAACTGGTGCCAAATTGTTGATAAAGTCGGAAGGGACAAGAGAAACGATTTGAGGGGTAAAAAAGTTTTAGTTAATTGTTCCTCAGATGTTAGCTTGACCAAGTTGACCCCTCGTCTGAACACAAATACTGTGACTAAATTGTAAAATTGTAAGTTAGGAGTTGCGCTGGGTAGCTCCCCACACCTGTTTAAATAAACTATCACTTTCACTAAGGAAATTGTGTTTTTTGTTCAAAGTTCCATCTCACATAGGGTCATTTCACCATATGAACATCCAATTAAAGGTAGTATCCTTCTAGGCATGTTATTTAAAGGTAACAAATAAATGTCTTGGAAAAGTCACTTGGTAAAGTATTTCTGCAGAGAGGTGGTGTGAGGATCAAAGATCTTACGCCGCCTGCAGCAGGAACACCCTCCAGTCGGAGGTCTTCAGCTTCAGGACATTGGGCCTCTTGCTGTAGTCGGTGGCGCGCGTGGCTAACGCATGGTGGGTCCGGATGGCGTTCTTCAGGTCCACCTCTGACAGGTCTGAGTCAGGCTTGTATTCATCCTAACGGGAGACAAAGGAACACGAATGCAACTAGAAAACGTTTGATTTGGTCTATCGCTTGAGTCAAGGGGCTCAGACAATGCCATTGCAACGAGAATGTCTTTAAATGTTCATCTAGGAAATATTTCTGAATTGAAGCACGCATTTTATGTGACCGCTCACGCCATTACATGTACATGAAACGGCCTCACGCTCTGAAATGCCAGCCATTGTGTCTCTTATTTGTCTTCATACCCAGCCTGCCAACAGGGGGAGACAAAGAAACACAGAAGGATCCAGAGAACTGTTGCTGCTGTGAGCGAGAGGGGCTTCTGTGTGTGCGCGGTTGGTCTCGTCTCTGTCTCTTTTTCTCTTTCAGACACGCGCGCGTGCACACACACACGCACACACACACACGCACAGAGAGACACGCACCCAGCTACCACTGCTGCATCCGCTTGTCACTGCGGTGGTAGAACTCTGTTGCTATAGTAACGGTGCGGAGGGGTAGCGCGTACCTTCTGGAGATAAAGGATCATCCCCTTCAGAACCGCATAGAACTTTTTCCAGCCTCGCCGGCCTCGCGGCGCTACAAAGAGAGAAACACACCGGGCATACATTTTATCTTCATACATTTTATCTATCGTTTTACCTATCTACATATCATAACAATCACTGGGGGGTGAAGCTGTGTTTGGGACTGTGTCAGCGCCCCTGTTATTCCCCCATAATGTGGTTGTGTGTACTCACTGCGCTTCCCATCCATGTCCGCGTGGCTTTTGCGGGTTAACACGCCATGTTTGTACGTGATGGCATTGAGCAGGATCGGTATGGCGATGAAGGGGTTATTGCCGTCCGTTACCCTAGCAACACGCTTGCTTCCGCCCTCACACTGCTCCTCCACCAGCTCCGACAGGCTCTTCCTCAGCTCCTCCTCCTCACTGAACACACACACACACACACACGTGAACATCATATCATATTACACATACACAGGTGACTGCATTACTTTGTAGAGTGAGAGTGAAATAAATCCGAACTCACATTGCCCATTCCAGCTTCTCGTTCTTTATGGAGTTATACAACACCTGTAGAGAAAGATTAAGGTAGAGAAATGTGAGAACTGCTTCAAAGGTGCTGGAGTGTATGGTGCCAGCTGTCAAGCTGCCTAGCTCTATAGGAAAACCACCATAATATACTGTGTATGCATACCCAATTATACCATCGTCTTGTCTTTTGTTGACTATTAACCAACGCAATTACCCCTTAAAACTACAGAAAGTAAGTATCCTGCACATGCCTTTAAAATGAAAGAATGACGGTAGGCTCTTCAATACCAAAAAGATTTTTTTATAAATAATCTTTTATAATATAACTTCCTTTTTTCTTCCAGGTGAGGTCGAGTTTGGAGCCTAGAGATAACATTACAGAGAGACTAGGTACAGCAAAGCTATAGTTCATCTCTTAACCTTGGGGACTGTACCTTTAATAAATCTTTAGGGTAGTCTTTGCCATCATTGAGGCCATCCAGATTACTAATGAACTGCTGGCACGACATCTTCTTCCCAATGTTCTGCAGACAGGACACAATGGTCAAACACAGATAGAGAGACAAGTGTAGCGTGTCACCATTGACAGATTTAAAGCACCTAATTTGACCATGTAATTTGTTTTTTGTTAATTTATTCCTCAGATGTGGACAGTGAGACCGCTAAGCTTTGAAGTGCACAGTATGCAGCCGGATGAATGGATGTTTAGAATTTTTTCACCACTGGGTTGCAGTGTCGTGCTGCCATATCTCTTTGCACACAGCCCTGTCACATTGCTCATTGCAAGGTTGCGTTCAAATGGTCTAAAAACAGTAACTTTTTCCTTTTCCATGCAACGGTTCCTTTACCTCTTTTTAAATACATTTTCTGGGCATTTTTTGGCATTCAATGTAAATGGTTGGGGAGGGGGCTCATTATGTTAAATTGTAAAAAAAAAAAAAGCTCCATAAGGCATAGATAGACATGTGGATGAGGGGTGGAATGTATTGGCGCAGAAAGGATCACTTACCACCTGTAGAGGTCGAGAAAGAGCCCAAAGTTCCAGAAAGGGTTAGAAAAGAGGCAAGTGAAGAAGAACCGAAGTGAAACAGAGACAAAGAGGGTTAGGAACAACAGAGACCGGTGACATGCATTACAAACATGGGGCACCGGTTCTAAGAATCGAGAACAATCTTCGGGAGTACGATGCTAATCCTATCGCGTTGGTTCTGATTTCGGAGAACATCTTTCAAGCTAGTGGAGAGTGGAAAGGGAGAAGCAAGTTAGAAAGTAGGCCGAGGAAGAGAGTGGGAAGAGAAGAGAGGGAGGAGAGGAGAGGAGTGGAGCCGGAGGGAATGAGACAAATATTCTATAAACGTGCAGCTCATCAGTCTGGGGTAATGGGGAATATTTGGACAGCTAGGTGACAGGGGGAGTCCAAATATGGAGCACATTAACTGACAGGTGACAGGTGTGTGTGTGTGTGTATGCGTGTGTATGCGTGTGTTTGTGTACATAAAATGTGACTGCCTATGAGTTCCAAGCATGTCCCAGAGGTTAACACAACGTTCATGTTTGAGGTCACACCACGTCTTCCATACAGTACACTGGTTATCTCTTTCCTCTAAAGCACACAGAGACAGGTAGTCGGGTGTTTGGAGTCCTTACATGTCCATGTAGGTCTGTGTTGAGCAGCATGAGGGCGCAGGTTAGCGTGTGGGCTCCATCTGGAAAAAACGGAAAGTGTTAAAAGGTGTCTTAGGTGTCTGTCAAACAATAGCAGAGACGTACACAAAATCAAGATGGCTACCTCCTTCTCGGTCAGTGTTATTGTTTCAGGGTTAAATGGATGGCTGACGGTACATTAGTAAAAATAAAATACTCAGCTGTTCATCAGTATAATTAGCAAGTACAACAGATAAATATAAATGTTATTATCACAAGTAATAGCAACGTTAACATTATCTATGCAAGCCTCAGCCTCTTCTTTCTCGTTTTCCAAACAAACAACATCGTCATCATAAACACCACCCCCATGCCTATCATCAGCCCCACCATCGTCTTCTTCATCAGCCTGGCCCTCGTCCTCATCACCCGCAGTGCCATCATCCTCCCCCTGACCTTCGGAGGTGAGGCTCCGGGGGTTGCAGTGGCAGAAGCGCTTGGAGAAATGGACCAGCACCCGCTCTCTCTCCTGGGTCTCGCCCATCAGCGGGAAGGCCTTCAAAAAGTTCCTGTAGCGGAGAGAGGGCATCGCAAGATCAGTCGGAGGTCACACAACCGGAGAAGAGTGTGCTCTCACGAAGGTGGCCTGTGTATCTGCCGTACATCCCCCTTTCCGTGTGGTGGGACTGTTCCCCTTAA
The DNA here is from genome assembly GCA_036023535.2 of Galaxias brevipinnis. Classification (NCBI taxonomy): domain Eukaryota; kingdom Metazoa; phylum Chordata; class Actinopteri; order Galaxiiformes; family Galaxiidae; genus Galaxias; species Galaxias brevipinnis. The sequence goes on from JAVQIZ010207920.1 coordinate 5,553, forward strand.
TTCAACGGGTACGATGGGATACATGGGGACAGACAGTTCTGATGGTAGCACATGCAGTGCAGTGGTGTGCTCCATTCTGGCACACGGCATGGTGATTAGCATTAGGCTGATGCATCGTGAGCGCTGCAGAGTCATTCCCGCACACACATTTACACACACACACACACATACACACACACACACACACACACACAGAGTGCTGATGGTGCTGTACCTCAGGGCTCTGTCCAACGACAGGCCAGAGAAGTCAAAGAAGCTCAGGTACTCTGACGCCACCAACTGGCTGAACTCATTACTGCAAGAAAAAGGCGAGAAGACAACGAGTTATAGTTCAGGATGCCACGTAATAGTCATGCAGAACCTTTACATGATGTATTAACCAGCCTCAAAGGAAACGGTTTTCAAAATGCTATAATGTATTGGTTCCACTGCATATTTCAGTATAAAAGTGCTTGTGTGTGCGAGTCTTGGATGAATGCAGACGTTTGCTTATATACATGTACACGAGTGTCTGTGTGGGTGTGGGAGTGTTTGTGTCTAGCTCACTTCTTGCCCAAGTGCCGCGCCACATCACATCGTTTGAAGCCCTCCAAGTGGAACAGGCGCTTGGCCAGACGCTTGGCGGCCTCGCAGTCTGCCCGGCAACCGTTGGCCAGCGTGTCCGTGCTGCCACGCTCCAGCCGCTCTGTGCTGCCCAGGTCCGACTCCGAGTCCGACAGCACATCCGTGAGGTCGGCATCACTGTGGAGGGTGCACAGACACATTCAAATGACACATGCTCTACTTGGTCCCATGTACGAAACACTGTGAAAAAACCATCACTTAATATCTCAAAACTAAAAACGGGATCAGTCCTCAGGGGTTACCAGAGTTTGTGGCAAAGGACTTCAGATAAGAATTAATAATTTTTTCTTGTACCATAAGGTGTTTCATGCCATAATCATATCATAATAGACATCATTTTATGGTGAATACATATTTTTGTAACAAAAAATCTTATTTATAACTAGATTATTTCAGTACTCTTTTTTTAACACCTAAAACTAGCATACATATAAAATAAATTTCTGGGGCATTTATATAGCTGTGTCGTGCTATCAGACAATGCTAAATAAACACTTCAAGCTCCATTAGCATCATGAATAATTTTTTTTGAGGAGACTATGATACATTGCTATGTGCATTCAGCAACACTGAACTTCTGTAGCTGTCAAACCCTGTGGAGTCTGACACATATCCCACTGAAAGGACACGTTCCCAACCATCCCCGGTCAACTTCCCTGTCTCATTTCAGGAGTCGGTCCTTTGCGACATTGTCAGGATTTAAGTATGAGTGATTCCATTTTGTTTTGCATAATCTGGTTATCCCAATTGCATTACTCTCCTGAATTCAATACACCTAGGCATGGTAATGGGCTTGTTGCCGTGGATACAGCGGAACCCTGTGTCCTGGGCTTGCAGGAGGAGCGATGTTGGGAGGTTGTTGATGCTCAGGCCTCTCCATACCAGGCTCCTGACTCTTACATACTGTAGGGACCAGGTCCAGGTCAAAACTAACTAGTAACCACACATACACACAAAATAATACAGAGACACAAACATGTCAATTGTATTTCATCCTAGCAAGCCTATCTGTAGAGTGAATACATTAATCAAGGAGCGAGGGATCCTCCTAATGATTGATATAGAATATAAACTATCCCATTGAGCCAGAGAGGAATATTTTCTCAAGATAGTTAGCTGAACTTGCTGTTAGGTTACATCCGCTTACACTCTCAACTCACTTAAAAATACAGACACAGAGGAAAAGCTAACAACCAACCACTTTAAAGAGAAGAAAATCAAAATGAGGCCCATATTTTTCTTTCAACCTGAAACATACAAAGCACCGCTCCTCACTCTCTCTCTCTCTCTCTCACACACACACACACACACACACACAGACAGACAGACGCACTCTGTCTCAGTCACACTATGATACAAGCCTGAACACCAACTTGACAATGCTAGGTCCATGTTTGCATTGAAATGGCTTTTGCCCCGTCAGACCACATCTCTTCACAGTGACACTGAGCTGCTCATAAATCATTCAAAGCTCATATCCGTCGTGGCCATCTATTAAGTGCTGATGGGGTCCCCTATGAAGTCATGCAGCATGCCAGATAAACCACACACACTTACAGACGCACACAAAAACACATTCATTCTACCACCAACTCATCCTGGGCACTCAACCACTTGACCCGGTTGTGGGGCAAGGGAAACAAGATAAAGCTTAATGTGCTGTTGGGAGTCGTATGATTTCTAAGAAAACTTGGGGGAAAATGCGATATTATTCATGACTCGTGTCCCCAGGCCCTGCATTTTTAACCCAGCCTGCGCATGTATGTGTGTGTGCCTCTGTGAGTAGTCCAACGCATGAGACTGCATGTCAGTGACTCATTTGGTAATCTGCTTGGCGGTGCACCACCCTCACCCACACCCATAAGGTGTGTCAGTAAAAGGTGTGCATATCATGTGTTTCAGTTTTATATTTCCTGAGGGGTTCATCATCTACCAAAAAAGGTTAAGCAATTCTGGTGTTTCGCTTGGTTGTATCTGAGGTTTTTTATGGGCGCTGTACAGCAGCATTCTGGGCTGTGTTTTGATATTTCACTATCTGCCCTGCCAAGGCTTGTAGGCAAAATCACGGCCTCACTCTTTAGACAACTGTGTCAACACAACCCATCAGACATTCCAGGTCATACCCTACCTGGCCTGTATTCATATTCCAGTTCTAAAAAAGTCTTACAGGGTAGAATTATCAAAAGAGACAATCAAATTAGGAAGCATAGCTACCATATACTGAACGAAATAGTTATGCCAAAGTATAAATATCAATACAAATACTAAAGTTTATATTGCCTCAATGAAATAGTTATGTCAAATAATTTACAAATAGGCCTACTAAAGACAAGTTAATATTGATAATCGTTGCATAACCGTTAAACTAACCATAACGAGGTGCATATGTTACGATGTACCGGATTTTACTTAAAAGAAAATCATTCTGTAATTTTTTTTAAACGAATAGACTACATATTGTAATATATTTCAACACTATGCTATTAACTGTTGTAACTAAATTGTATCATAGCAACTAACGTATCGAGCAGCCCCCTACTGCATCCTCTTCAATTGACAAACTTTAAAAACCACAAAAATCAGGAGTCACAAACTTACAGAATTTCGAGTAAAAAGTCAAAATGAACATCATATTCATCTTTCCACATTGTAGCTCCAACTCTCGAGATTTTAAATCAGCGAAGCGCGCGACAACTTCATCCAGCTGTTATGGTCGTTAAAATGTGCATTTATCAGCTTTTGGTATTTACCAAAAGACTCGGTTGTCTGATTAGATTTCATAACTTACTGCACAGAAATAAATTCTATCAACTAAACTACAGAATGTCCCATTTATTCCAAATAATCTCGGTGTTTTTCCTTGAAGGTTCATAGAGATCTCGAGAGTCAAACAGAGGATGTAAAGGGCGGAGCGGCCAACCACAGAAGAGTCTGGGTAGCCTACCACACAAAAGGTCTGTCTTGAACTGATAGTCTGCCAAAAATATAGTTTGCCAATATAATATCGATGACGCTTATCTAAATGTGTAATCAGTATTTTAAATTAAAAAAAAGTATATCTAACCAAAATATATTAATTTAAATACTTTGAAAAAAGAAAGACCAAGTTTTAAGCTAAGGTCAAATAGACTAATTATTTTTTTAATTTGAAATTGAATTGAAATTACATTTGTTTGGTTTTACTATTGGTTGCCAACCAACACTGTCGGACTCAACTTTAGGAAAGGAAGGAAGCAAAATATAGTCATGATCTGATGGCTAAAGATACCCCTCAAGAACACACACTTACTGCATGCAACACACACTCACACACACACACACACACACACACACACACACACACACACACACACACACACACACACATACACTTGCAGACCAGGACTGACACATCGCTACATGATCTTCCTGTTTCCCCTCCTTCATTATTTTTTATCTGATGAAGTCTTGGAGAGGAGAAGAGGAACTACAGCAAGAACGGTTTATGAAGGGGAATCTAGATAAGGTGAGCTCTTAAGTGCTGAGAGGTCTCTAATCTCTCCAGACCATAGGCAGGCTCTGTGGCTCTGTTGTAGAACACATTTCACTTAAGGTCTCAACAGGCCTATTACAAACTGGTTCTTTAATCATCATGATCACAACTATATTTTGCTTCTACAATTTCCCTCGAGATTAATAAAGGATTTCCCATTCCATTTCCATTCTCCATTCCATTTTCATTTAAATCTAGAAAATTACAGACAGCCGTATTGTGATTATCCAATCCAGTGACAATTAGCCCATGACATTCTAGCAAGGGATGAAAGGGGATGATGAACAGCAAATACATACTAATCTCTGGTTTGGACTCATAAAAAAGGGCTCATATGTATTGTGTGAAGGTTGTAAAGAACAACAATGTGGTATCTAATCTATCTACAACATCAAAGCCTATCACCCTCTGTGTATACAAAGCCAAAGAACAGATGATATCGTACATGCCCGCATGCCTCAAGCAACAGGCCCACTGATTTGGACAGTAAGCACAAATGTAGCTTCCTAACTGATACAAGTGTCTCTTCCCAGTGGCTGGCCAGGCCTGCGCTGACAAACAACACGGGGGCAGGAAGAACCGTCTGACGCAGGTCTCTCAGAGGGGAGATAAGAGATAGGAGAGAGGAGGACTGTGTCATTCCAATGCTCTGCTGCAATACACTTAGCAGAAGGATGTGCCACAGTCTCAGAAAACTCCAAAAGGCCAGGGTTATAAATAGATGATGGGGTGAGAGGAATAAATCCGCCTGTGGAATCATTTGATGTGATTTAGGTGTGTGTGCGCGTGTGTCCACATCGCTGCCTCTTTGCATTTGTGCGTCTGTGTGTTCATTGTGTTGCTTTGTCTTGTGTGTATATGAGCGTGGTGTGCGTGCCCATATAACTGTGTTCATTGATTTGTGTGTCTGTGCCTATGTGTGTGCGCGTGAATGTGTTTATGCGCATGTACGTGTGTGTGTGCAAATGTGCGGGGGTCGATATCACAAGCTGCCAGAGTGCCCGAGGATTATCTGCAGGGAATTTGAGCTTTGGTATGGATCCCTACTGAGGGGCTTTATTCCCGGGAGCGACACTCACTCAAGGACAGGGCCCGCCTGAATGCTGACGTGAGAGTGCGCTTCTGTGTGTGTGTGTGTGTCTCTGTGTGAGTGTGAACACTGTATTTCCGTGTCTGCACATTTCTATCAAAAACAGAAAAAGATAAGGAAAAGGAAATGGGCTGCTTGAGCAGTACTGTGTTTGTTTTGGACATACGCATGTTTTTCGGTTTATGCATGCATGGACATGTTGGTGATTGATTTACAACTTTGATTTGTGAAACGCCACTGTGCTCGTTTTTATGTGTGCATGAAAGAGAGAGCGAAAGAGAGAGAGAGAGAGAGAGAGAGAGAGAGAGAGAGAGAGAGAGACAAAAAGAGAGATGTGGGTGTCTCGATTCAACGAGGCATATATGAGAGACATTAATCTTCAAGCAGGTGCTTCTTGTCTCATATGACGTGCTGTGCCATCCGTGTGGGGCTTTCATCTGCCCCTGCTCAGAACTCTGGATCCTGCTGCCTGGCTGCCTAGCTGCCTGCCACAGGAGATGAGCATGCACACACAGCATGGTCCTCCGCATGGATAAACACACATACTGCTGTGTGGGTATATGGGTGTTTTATTTGGGGTGGGTGTATGTGAACACAGTGTTATGCATCCACCCAAAGTGATGGGCATGGACACGTCAGGTAAAGCCATCCAGCCACAGAGGTACAACGACTAAGTTACTGTGTAAAGTGGACAGGTCTATGAGAGAGACAGAGAGAGAGAGACAGAGAGAGAGAGAGAGAGAGAGAGAGAGAGAGAGAGAGACAGAGAGAGATAGACACAGAGATAGAGAGACACACAGAGAGAGAGACAGAGAAAGAGCGAGCAAGAGAGAGACAGAGAGAGAGAGAGACAGAGAGAGAGAGAGAGAGAGAGAGAGAGACGGAGGGAGAGAGAAGGAGATATGATCCCCTCGGAATGTGAGTGGTGTAGGGATGATCCAGTGGTCAAGCGACTTCAGGTTGGTGGTCTACTGTTCACGTGGTTTAAGGACAGCTACAGCACTGGGTGGATTAGAGATTATCTCTCACCTTCCCAGGAGGGTGTAGAGCTGGGGGGCTGACTGGAGAGAGAGAGAGAGAGAGAGAGAGAGAGAGAGAGAGACTGATGGACAGGCAGGCTAGCAGCAGGGCTAATAAGCTATTCTTCCGGAAGAAAACGGATAATGTTAATAGTGAACTGAAAAGTATTGTGGAACACTACTTTACGGTAGTTTACAAGACATGTCTTTTCTTTTGATAACAAATTGGCCATAGATTTAGTATAGCTGCTTGAATTGTATGCTTAGCTGGAAAGCTAGCTAGCTGACTGACTGACTCATAGCTGACTGACTGACTCGCACGGCGGCTGCTTTCTCCTGTTGAGATAAAGATAGGCTACCCCAAATTGCCAAATTGTTTAAAAAACGCCAGCACTATGACTACCGGCAGGGCAAAGGAGAGAATAAGAGAGGGAGGGAGGGAGACGTGACATGGAGGAGAGTGAAGAAGATAGAAAAGGGAAAGGAGGGTCATTAGACTGACGGAGATGCAAGGAGAGAGAAAGAAAGGTAAAGGATAACCGTGACTGAGAGTTTGAGGCAACAAAGGAGGTCGAGACGGCAGAGTTAGAGAGACAGGGCAAAGGGAAGGGACAGAGAGAAGGAGAGGGCGACCAGCCCTGGGAGTACATTAGCTCTATTATCTTCTCTCTGACTTGTGCAAAGCAGAACTAACGAAGCAAAAAGCCTGCGAACCTGCTAACACCTGTATCCACTCTAGCTTAAAGTGCCCCAGAGGCTGGCAGTCTGGTTGGCATTAGAGCAGCACATACACACACACACAAAAGCCACACACAGACCCTGCTGGGCAGAGGAAGGCCGTTGTCGGTGATGTCATGACCTAAACAATAGCTCATTCAGCAAGGGACTGGCGGGCAGGAAGCCCCCTTCGCGCTTAAACGACAACATCTGCAGACACAGAACGAGAGAGAGAGAGAGAGAGAGAGAGAGAGAGAGAGGGAGAGACTATGTGTGACTCTTCTATGAAGTGGTAGGGCACGTTTCCTAGTGTATGGGAGCGAGAGGACATTCCATCTGCAGCCCTCCTTGGAATCCATCCACACCATTCACAATCCCTGGCTCTGCCACAGGCTAAGAAACAAGGGCTTACAGGCCATACACAGACTGCCTTGTCACACTGCAGCACAGACCCTATATCCTTTATATCCCGATGGGGCTGTAGAGACAGGGAAGATTTACATTATCAGCACTTTCCTCCATTGGCTGTGAGCTTCTTCAGTAATAGCAGTTTAGGCTACAACACGTTGCTGGCCAAAACCTCTTAAAAATTTTACCTGTGAAACTAGTGGGTTTGCTCTGCAGCACAGAGGAGCTCCGGTCCGGTTAGTTGGTGCAGGGCTCAGACAGAAGAGTCTGCTGTGGATCCAGGGTCACCAGTTTGCGCATGCCACTGATCGTTTGACATTCCGGCTGATTTGTAACACTAAAGCCCCAGCATGGGGTGTCTGCTTAAGGGGTAAGGTGGGATGTGGGGGCGGGATACCGGGCCTGAAGACATAGCCAGGTCAGGTTTCACTGCCCCGGGGGGTCTGAGATACCAAACTCTTTCGACAGACTGAAGATTGAAGGGAGAATCAAGGATGGGTGAGACTGCCCTCATCTCGAACCATGGCCATTGAATAGCGACAATGGCTCTGTCAAAAGTAAACAGACTCACGTCTCACTAAGGGTTGGTGGACCAATTTTAGCTAACAAGCTGACCTCTATTGTCTATCAAGGGTACTAAAGAGCTGAAATATACTATTTATTGATTATGCAAATTCAGAGTTTAATCATCCCATACTAGCCATTGATTCTTTTAAAATATGACATACTATTGTTACTGTGGAAGCCTGAGTGGGGCCTTGAGATTCTAATGTTGCAACTCTACCTCTACAGCCAGCAACTATGCAGATATGTGTGTGTGTGTGTGTGTGTGTGTGTGTGTGTGTGTGTGTGTGGGTTCGTCTGTGTGTGTGCTTGCTTGTGTGTGTCTGTGCACGCACTTAATTGTGATCTCTCTTGGGACTTGCCTGATTGAGTTGTGTGCCTCACTTATGCCCCCTGCTGGTCAGACCTGGTGCTTTTGATGGCTGCCAGGCTGGATGGCAGGACACACTCTTAAGGGTTCTCTTAAGACATTGACCATCCAACGGCGCTGAAGACACAATCTCATTGAAAGACAGAGCTCTAAATTCTGAAAGGAACTATACCCTTTGGAAGACTTTCCCCTGTTTTCAGTTTTGGCAGAAGGAGCACTGTTGAGACGTTAAGCATACAACTCTAAACAAGCTGGTCTTGTCTGAACATTCAGCTTCCCCCTTCACTCACCTGACAGAGTTAGGTATGGCTCCATGGCTCTCCGCAGCCAACTGGGGGTCCGGGTGGTACCCGTTAGGTATGGCCCACCGTCCAGGCTGGCTCAGCACAAACTCCGACCTGCTGCCGGGGATGGTGGTCCTCAGTGGGCTTCCAACACCACCAGCTCCAGCCACAGGGCCCGCCGCAGCAGCAGTCTCCCCAGGCTCTTCCTCACCTCGCTGGGCATCTGGTCTGGCCTCGGCCCCTTCCTGGACGGTGGCCAGCTCCAGCTCCAGGGGCTCATGCGCCTGGAAGATGGCCCTCTGCTGGATTAGTGGTGTGAGGGGCGCCTCGAAGCTGACGCAGCTGTCCGTCTCGTCAGTGAGCGACAGAACGTCCAGCGAATCCAGGCTGCTGTAGCATGTCCCGCCCCGCAGCAGTGCCGACTCCACGATGCGCTCAAACGTGGAACTGAAGCCGTCCTTGTTGCCCGCCCTCCCCCGCTCCCGCGCCTCCTCCCCTTCCTCCTCCTCCTCCTCGTCATCGTCCTCTCCGTCGGCGCTCCCCGCCTGCTCCACGATGCGTTCGAACGCGGAGCTGAAACTGTCTCTGGCATCCCCTCCGGCATCTCCATTGTTCTTCTCTCCCTCCGCCTCCTCCTCCTCCTCCTCCTCCACCTCTGTGTCAGCCAGCTCGACGGAGCACTCAAAGGTGGAACTGAACGTGTCCAGGTTAGCCTGGGTGACCTCGACACCTCCCTCCTCCTCCTCCTCTCCCTCCTCCGCCTCTTCCTTCCCGCACCCTTCGAGCCCGTTCTCTGCTCCGACTCCATTCTCCGTCCTGCATGAACAGACAGCGCTTTGGTAAAACTGACAATTTGCCAACTCCCCACAAAGCTAATGGCTCTGGGGATAACTTTACATATACTTACTGAAATTTATGTGCTGAAAATTACAATTTCCTTTTAGTCCTACTATGATTCATTTGACTATTGTTTAACACTCTGTCAATTGATCTAAACAAAGAAGAACTCCATTTCCTCTTCCACCAGGCCTGTCAGTACTAACCTGACTGCTTCCACAGCTTGGGGTGGGTCGGGAGGGGGGGGTGGCTCCTCTTTCTCCTCCTCTTCCATTTTCTCCACATTTTCCTCCTCCTCCCCTACCTTTGTCTCCCTCTCACCTTCGTCTTTGCAATCTGGTTCCTCCTCCAATGCCTTTGGAACAAGTTCTTTGTCCTCCTGCTTTTCTTCCCTCTCTCCTCCTTTTTCCTCCTCCTCTCCCTCTGTCATCTTAAGTCCTTCTTCACCTATCGTTTCATCCCCTGCTCCATCTTCTTTTTTTGTGTCTGCCTTTGCCTCTGCCCCTGCCTCTGCCTCTCCTTCTTCCTCTCCACCTCCCTGCACCTCCTTCTCACCTACCTCCTCCACCTCCTGCTTCCCCTCGTCTCCTTCCCCACTTTCCCCCTCCTGCAAGTCCTCTGATCCCTCTATCCCCATGTCTCCTCCCTCCCGCTCCTGCTCAGGTTCTGTGTGTGTCTTTGTAGGTGGGGGGCTGGCAGCAGGCTCCAAGACGGTCTCTGAAGGAGTGGGGGTCTGAGGCAGGGCCTGCCCCTCCTGGGTCATGCTGGCCGTCTGTAGGGGGAGGTCCTCTAGGGCTGGTAGGCTGGACGGCTGCTCTGGATCCAGGACTGCAGGGCTGAACCTCTGGAGAAAAGAGGGGAAATGAGTTGGCAGGAGTGCTGGTGAAAAGAGAGAGAAACCGACACAGAGAAAGAGAGGGGAAAAACTGCCGATGACAAAGTAAACCAGAGAGAGGAGAGTGGCGGGATGTGGAAGTCACTAATGAGGGCATGGCGGAAGAAAAGATAACGGGAAAAGACAGAGGAGGGGGGTCGCTCGTCTACTGCTGATACAGTAATTTGATTATTCCTAGCCTTAATTGTAAGCAGCAGAGGTCACCTTGGACAAAGGAACTCCAGTGGCTTGCGCGTGTGTGTGCCAGTGTGTGTGTGTTTGTGTGTGTGTGTCTATGTGTGTGTGTGTGAGAGAGAGAGAGAAAGAGAGAGAGAGAGAGAGAGAGAGAGAGAGAGAGAGAGAGAGAGATAGTCAAGAACACAGTGTCCTCTAAAATAGACAGATGAGTCCCAAAAACAGCTGGAGCAAGGGCACAAAAAGATAGGTAGAAAGAGAGGAAGGATTGGTGGGCCTAACCCCAATGGATTTCTGTCAAATGGATGGTGATCCTCCCTCCCTCCCTCCATCCCTCCCTCCCTTCCCTCCTATCATCTCTCATCACTCATTCCTCGCTCCACTTCCTTAGTTTTCACAGTTGAATAGCTATCTGGAACCACTCTCATTAAGTGCCCTGTTCATGGCTACCGATGCAGAAGGTCCACCGGGGATTTGAACCTGCAACTTCACAGCCACCAGCTGGTGATATGGCTGGACGTGACTGTTTTCAGTGGGAAGGTGTTTAATTGTAGGATATTTTAGAATACTGACATCCTAATAACAAAAAACAATATTGTGTTTTGCATAACGTGGTTGTCTCCATACAAGCCAGGTCAACATGCTCTGCCACACAACACAGTCAGCTCAGAGCGCACTGCTGCTGTTGCTACTGTGCTTCAGCCAATCGGTCAGCCTGTCATTATATACAAAATACATACACAAACCTAGACAGACAGACAGACAGACACACACACACACACACACACACACACACACTCACGCAAACACACACAAACACTAACACACACAAACACTAACCTACGCGCACACACCACACACACACACACACACACACACACACACACACACATAGAGAGAGAAGGCCTATTTCCTGCTGATTCATCACTTTTAAAGAGCCTCTCATACTACCCGGTCTCTCCACGGTAAGCATATCTGCCGTCCTCAGTGTAAGCAAGTAGTATGTCTCCCCGACAGCTATGCTCTACCAGGATTCATAGCTCTCCTTCGGAGCACCTGTCCACTGTCCACAGGGCTATGTAGCATCCTGCTCTTAGCAAGCAAACACCAAGGGGATTCATCTAACACCTTCTTCCTTCTAGGCCAGGTCACCAGCGCATGTTTGAGATCTAACAGGTATAAACGTGTTTGGTTCTGTACGTGGCTCAGACTAATAGATGCAACTATTCCATGGTCTACTCAGGCCTCTGCCTGTTACAGTCAGGCACGTGGAGTATAGGCACATGGACACATGCCACTTTTATGTACCCCATACGTCAGTGCAGAGCCACAACAATGTCACACACCAGGGCAAGGGCCGTGCATTGCCGCTTACATAACTCACAACGGGGGAATTCTCCTTTCTCTACTCACCTCATCACCCTCTCTCTCACCCCAATCCCGCTCCCGAACTATTATCTCCTCCCTCCCAAAGTCTCCTGTCTTCTCATCTCTCCTATACCGCCTTTTCTGTCTTCTTCCAATGTCTTTCTCTCCATTTTAAGTTGCGTGTTGTGCTGTGCTGTGTGGTGGAGGAGGAAGGATAAAAGCTAGTGAACATTTATGTAGAGCAGCACTAAGCGTTCCACCGCTTGGGGAAAGCTGACAGATGCGCTCACGTACTCCCTCTCACATTGTGTGTGTTTTTGTGTGTGTTCACACCTGTGTTCTAATTTACCTGTGTGTGTGTGTGTGTGTGTGTGTGTGTGTGTGTGTGTGTGTGTGCTTGTGTGGGTGTATGTGTGTGTATGAGTTTTTGTTGGAATAAATTAAGTTGCTTTCATGTGTGTGTTTGACTGTGTGGGTGTCTTTATCAATAGTGAGTTTCTGCATTCCTCTTTCGTCAGCAGAACAGTGAGCGCCTAAGCTTTATCAATTTCCCTTAATCACAATCGGCCCATCTGTCAATCAGGTAAACCACACACACAAAGATGTACGCACACACAAACACAGGCACACACTCACACACCTAAAGCCACTTCGCCTGCCAATCAAGTGTTAAAGACACGCGATAAGAACTGATATCCCTATCTTAGTCCTTTCTCTCTCAATGTCTTTTTGTCTACCTTTCTCTCGAATTGTCTTTGTCCTTATCCTTTTCTTTCTCTTCTCTTTTTCTTTCTCTAAGACACAATCACACACATACACACACACACACACACACATACACACACACACGCTCTCGGACTATTCATTGATTTCATGGAGGCGGGTCTCCATTCCTCTGGGAGTCCAATGTGATAGGCATGATTGGCCTGTGTATGCAGCAGTGAGGGCCAGACAGGAGACTTCCACAGGCAGGTCTTCCACACACACTTCGGGTCTAAGTGGGTGCATGGTACCGCAGCATCAGGAAAAGAGGCGGTTTGGTATGCTATTAAAAAAATCTAATTTTTTAAATGTTCATTTTGAACCCTCCAACACCAGATACGATGTTGAAAAAAACCTCAGTCTTGCCTCATAGCATTAGAATGGTAGGGTACATCACATCTCAATGGTAGGTTGCCAAAATGTTAGCCTGCCCACTCTGTCAGTTCTCTTTAGAGAAATGTTTTTCTTTTCTCCCCCTCCCTGTCTCTCCTCCTCTGTCTCCCAGACAGGACCTCACCAGCTAGTCATTGTACTGTGCAAATGAGCTACTAACCCTTTTAATACTGCAGCCAACACACTGCACACACACACATGTACAAATATGCAAAAATACACAATGCATGTGCCAAACACTCACACACAACTTACCCATCTACACACACAAACGCAAAAACACAGGGACACTCAGAATGTGTCTGCTCTTTAGGCAGGGGGCCTGAGGAATAGTGTTTAACCTGTGCACTGAAGCAGGCCCATTAGGCCAGACTGATGTGACGACTATCATTACAGCATGATGCAGAGTCTGCAGCGCTGCAGAAATCCTGTTTACTCTGGGGCCTATCACATGCATTCACACTTATCTCCAGCACCGGTAGGTGATAGAATGAACAGGGAAAGAGAGAGAGAGAGAGAGAGAGAGAGAGAGAGAGAGAGAGAGAGAGAGAGAGAGAGAGAGAGAGAGAGAGGGAGAGAGAGAGGGGTGAGAGTGAGA
>JAVQIZ010207981.1:0-11725 GCA_036023535.2 Galaxias brevipinnis
CTGGTGACCTATCCAGGGTATACCCCGCCTCTCGCCCTGTGTCGGCTGGGATAGGCTCCAGCCCCCCCGCGACCCTGCATAGGATAAGCGGTATAGCTAATGGATGGATGGATGGATGGTGAAGTTGGTTTGGTACATTGTCTTTTTAAATCACAGGTTCAACTGCAGATGTATGTTTGCAAAACTAAGTATGCAGACTTCATTACCTGGACCCCAAGACACACTGTCATATTCCAAGTTTGTCGAGATGAAAAGTTCATCAGTGAGTCTGTGGATGCCATTAGCCGTTTTAGGGCCAGGAATATCTACCCTCAGCTGGTGGGTACCTTAGCTCAGGTTCCAGACCCAGACTTACAGGTAAAATTGACTAAATATTTATTTATAGACATAAATAAAACATAGGCAGAAAACAGTTATTGAGATCTCAGAAGATGTTTTTACTTGCATTTGCCACAGAGCACATATAATTTGTATCAGTCATGAAATTCCCCAAAACATAACGGTACGTTTCAAATGATAAATCTGAATTCACAGGAGAATGAGGTGAAGCCCTGAGACAGTGCTAGGGGGAGAACAGTGAAGTAAGGTAGACAATAGAATATAAGGGAGAATAATTTACTAGACATGCTAGGAGTATTTATAAGAATAATTTCACATTTGAAATAATGAATGTCTAGATGAACCAATAGGATATACAAGAGGAGTAGTTACAATCATTATTTTTAAAGCAATCATATTTTAAATCATGATTATCTTCCATTTAAACTTAAACATCCCCCTGTCTGTTCTTGTTATACACAACACTGCCTGACATATTAATTAAGGCGGCACACACATGCACTATAACATCAACATTTGCTATACTACTATTTTCTATCTCATCCCGCAGGGTCTTCACATACAATATTGGAAGTGGCCCGTCCAGAATGGGGAACCTGGTCTTCAGGACACCAATAACACATTCTGTGAAATATTATTTGAAACATATGTTGTACAATCATTTTTCGGCATACTTCATTCATATCCACTACTTTACCAGAGTCTAGTAAAGTTGTTTCCTGCCACGAGTGAAGACTGGGGTGTGAAGACTGACACCAAGCAAGGAGAACTCATCCTTGAGGGTAAACCTTATCTGCCAAGATCTGTAAACAAAGTAATGTCAGATGTATTGTAAGTGTTTTAACAGTAGATACCATATGTACATGATATGGGAATGCTGTGTGTAGAAAGTAAGATCACTTGGTCAACTAGGTGGTACAGTGGTGAAAGGAAGCCAGATTCCCTCACAATCTTGACATCTGATGCCCTTCCACCCCAGGCTTTAGACAGAAAGGTGATGCTGCCTGCAGGACTACACGCAGTGAAATACCAGATGGATCCCTTTACATGAAATCTTGAAATGATAAAGGAAAAGGATAAACTGTGCTGAACTGTTTAAACTGAACAGATTCATGTTTTGACTGCAATCGTTAGCCTAAAGAACAAATACATTCATAACTCCTATGTGGAAAATAAAATTATTCTATGCCCCCATGTTAATAATGCAAAACTTTGTTGGAAATATTGCTTCCATCCATGTCCTCTAGCTCCACCCCTTCACGACAGTGCGCTAGCTTTTGACAGTTGCTCTGATTCTGAAGTTTGACAGTTGGTGCTAAGTAAGGCAGGTGTTTTGTATCATGAGTCATGTTGCTAACTTTATTAAAGGTTTCTTTACCTTTGCTGAAGTAGTTTTAGTAAAAGTACTTTTGCTTTTTATGTCTTTATTGTATAGCCTATTGAGTACAACAATGAACAATAAAAATCGTAATTAAACTTACCAGTGATGAAGTGTTTGCCGCAGACATAAAAATATTTACTAACGGGGTCCCATTGGTTTTCTTCGTTGTCTTCCCTCCGAATAGCTGGAAGCCATAAAATCCGTCTTTTACCCTCCATTTCCCGACCTGGTAGCAAGGACAACCGAATGTGTGGGTGTGTTTAATCGTTAATGGCACAGGACACAACACAGCAACTTTTAGGCATAGTGACAACCTCTATTTGCTACTGTTTCCATTCAATATAACCGCTTTGTCTTCCCCCAGAAGGGGGCGTGTCTGCCAAAACTACTTAAAGCTGACGTCACGTTGCTCTGGTCTATAAACGTTTATATTATGTTTTAAAAATATTCCTGATTGCATTTTCAGAAGAGTTATTCTAGAGTTAATGTCGCTCAAAGATTAGAAGAAATATACGCATGATGTCGATGATGAGGAAGCTATACCTAGTCGGGTAGTGGTACTTTGTTTTTAATAGGGTCTGTAGGGGCTCAAGGACTGGTCCTGCTCTATGCCCTGAAGTTTTTTATTGAAAGAAATGCACTCTAGTTAAAAATAAAAAATCTAACATTAGTGATGGCTACTACAATATTTAAATATTCTAACTGGTTGCGTGATAACATTTTTGTGATGTGAGTTACTCATCCACGTAACCCTATTAAACAAGTAAACACAAGAGACTCTTTTGAGCATCAATAGGGTACCTCTGGGCGATTTTCCCAAGAACAGATCCTTAGAAATCTATTTTGTCAGTCTCTAAAAGGCAGATGGATCGAGTTAGTACAAAAAGCAGTATCGTCTATTTCGTGAGTTACCCTCTCACAAAAGTTAACTTTGCACACAATGCAGCCGTGCTGAAAACTGTAAAAGGAAACCTTGTTCCATGCAAGCAACCAAAACAAGACTGTTTTGGACAGGAGTTCATGCACTGTGTGTACTGTACTGTCAGGACTATTTACCAGGAAATTACTGTGGAAACATGCTCGGCAATGCAAGTTCAAACCGAAGGAAGGAAAAGCGAAACCAGGTAAAAGTAGAAGACAATCCCGCTGCCTTCGCTCTACCTACACCTCCAGGGGTTCCAGACAAGCTTTGGAAGTTGGTTAGCTCCATGAATCAAGATGCAGTCTCTGCTGCTGTCAAAGAGGGTTCATGCATTATGGAGTTTGCCACCTATTTAGTACATCAGAAAAGGGTTCGACCAAAGTCAGCATGTCAGATAGAAGCTGAAAGCTTGGTAGGCTACTACTCAGCGAGAGGTCACACCAAGAGCTTCTGAAACCTGGGAACTTCATGGTCACACCAAGTGCTTCTGAAACCTGGGAACTTCATGGTCAAACCAAGGCTTCTGAAACCTGGGAACTTCATGGTCACTGTTAAAGCTGTAAAACCACGGGCGTCAAAACTCCAAGTTTTGCTCTCAAACAAGGCGAAATTTTGAAGAATATGGCTTTGTTCTTCAAATCTGAAGCACTTATTCCTCTGCTGTATTGAGGTCTTGTTTAATATCAGTCATTTTATGAGACTTCCCAGACAAGATGAAATGTATGTGTGTAAGATCCAGCCCCAAATGAGCTTAAGGAGGCCAAATGGAACCCTCCTCAGCTTTTGCCTTTCACAGAGGACGTTAGAACTCCTCATTGCTATTTAGATGAGAAACAACATCGCAAAGATGAGTCTTCACCCACTAAGTGGAAAAAGCTTGCACAGGTTACTTTGGCACCAGTTATTATTTTCAACCAGGGAAGGTGAAGTCTCTAAAATGTCATTGTATTCACTTCAAGAGACAAATCAGTGCCCACGAAGATATCAACCTTACACTCTCAGAGTTAAAATAGAAACTTTGCTCACATCTGCACCGAATTGAAATCCAAGGAAAGAGGGGAAGGAAGGTTCCAGTTCTTCAAACTCCAGAGATGGAGCAAACACTTAAATTACTAGTCAGCAAGCGAAAGAAGTGTGGGGTGCTAAAAGAGAAAAACAACTTGTTTGCACGACCATCTGCCATGAGCCACCTTCGAGGTTCTGATTGCATTTGACAGTATGCAAAGTTAAGTGGTGACAAAAACCTGAATCCATCTCTTCCACAAAGCTACGGAAGCATGTCGCAACTCGATCAAATGTAATGAATCTCAAAGACACAGAGCTCCACTCACCCTCCAGCTTGCCAAAGTGAGCAAAATTCTACTAGCCCTTGAGCATA
The DNA here is from genome assembly GCA_036023535.2 of Galaxias brevipinnis. NCBI lineage: Eukaryota > Metazoa > Chordata > Actinopteri > Galaxiiformes > Galaxiidae > Galaxias > Galaxias brevipinnis. The sequence continues at coordinate 4,021 of JAVQIZ010207981.1, forward strand.
TACGGCAGGGAGAGTTTTTAGGGAAGAGCCTTGATGAGGTAGACATTAACCCAAACGGTATTGGGTAAAATTTTTCACTAGTCACTTGTTTCTTAATTTGTGAATATACCAATTGCATAGTAACTACAAGGTTAGGAAGGGATAATGTCAATTTCTTTTGAGGTTTGCCAAAAACAATGACGTTAAAACTGAAATATTATATTGTAGGAGTTTGAATAATGAGAGGAGCACTGGCTTCCTTGCTCTCCAGTGCAAGACACTGTATCTTTAATCCCACAACAACAATCGTCGCACATTTACCACATCACCATATACCCCACATACGTCATCCCCGTGCTCATGCCTTAAAGGCACAGGCGCTAATCGCCCACAGTGTCAAGAGGTGAATTATGTCCCAGTGGCGGATGCCACAGACGTCCCCCCAGAATTCACAAACACCGGCAATGCCCGACGAACGGGCGGCCAGATCTCCTGCCCGAAACGACTCCTCACGCCCGGAGCCGGGGGCGGCGAGCGCACCGGGGGGTCCCAGAGAGGTCCGAAGGGCCGCCGAGGTGGCGTTTTGGGGGTCAAGGGGGGTAGAATCTGCGCCGGAGCTGAAAGCCGGCCCCGCCGCAGCGACTGAGCCACCCTGACGGGCTGGTCCAGATCCAGATGCGCCGGCTGGAGACAGTTCAGCGAAACGTAGTCTGGTTTCCCTCCAATGTCCACCAGGAAGGCCTTATCCCCTGCCTCCAGGACACGAAAAGGCCCATCGTAGGGGGGGAGCAGCGCACCCCGGTGAGCATCATGGCGGATGAAACCAAACTCCGCCGTCATCAGATCCCCAGGGACATGGGACCGAGGGAGGCCGTGCTGCGACATGGGCACCGGCGGAAACATCTTGGCATGGTCCAGGAGCGCGGTGCATTGCTGTGTCGCGGACCACGGGCACGTGGTGCTGGGGAAAAACTCCCCTGGAACCCGCAGCGGCTGCCCGTAAACCAGCTCAGCAGACGAGGCCTGCAGGTCCTCCTTTGGGGCCGCCCGGAGCCCCAGCATGACCCATGGGAGTCTGTCGACCCAACAGTCATCCCGCAGGCTGGCTCGGACGGCCTCCGGCCACCGGGTTGTTCGGTCGACCATGGTGAGGAGATGGGTGAACCCCCTAGATGATGGCAGCGGATCCATTAGGGCCACGTTCACCTGCTCAAACCGCCTCTCTGGCACAGCAAAAGTTGCCAACGGGGCCTTTACATGGCGATGCACCTTAGCGTGCTGGCACTCCACGCAAGTATTGGCCCAGTCCCGGATGTCCTTCTTGAGCCCGTGCCAGACAAACTTAGCTGCCACCAACCTCTGGGATTCTCTCCTGCCCGGGTGTGAAAGCGCATGGATGGCATCGAAAACCTGCCGCCTCCACCCAGAAGGCACGACCGGCCGCGGCTCCCCAGTGGAAACGTCACACAACAGCGTGGCGCCGGCATCACTGAATGCGATGTCCCTCAACTGGAGCCCCGTGGTGGCTGACCTACAAGTCTGGATGCCCGAATCCGAAGCCTGATCGACCGCCATGTGGGCGTAGTCGATTCCCAGGTGGACGGCGCTGGCGACTGCCCGGGAGAGGCAGTCCGCCACCGGGTTGTCCTTACCGGCAACATGCCGGATGTCCATGGTAAACTCCGAAATGAAAGACAGCTGGCGCTGCTGCCGGCCGAACCATGGCTCCGAAGTCTTGGTCATAGCAAAAGTCAATGGCTTGTGGTCAACAAACACCACGAATGGCCGGGCTTCCAGCAAGAAACTAAAGTGCCATATGGTGAGGTAAACGCCTAGCAGCTCCCGGTCAAACGTGCTGTAATTCCGCTCGGCCGGGCGAAGCTGGCAACTGAAGAAAGCGAGCGGCTGCCAGACACCATTAGCCCACTGCTCATGCACGGCGCCGACAGCGTAATCGGAAGCGTCTGTAGTGAGTGAAATGGGTGCCCCCGGTACTGGGTGTGCCAGCATGGTCGCCTCACACAGAGCCGCCTTCGTGGCTGTAAAAGCCCTGTCCATGTCCTCGGACCAGCTCACGACATGCTTCGGGGGCTTACCCTTAAGTGCCTCGTGAAGCGGCTGCATGAGCCGTGCTGCACGGGTAACGAAGCGATGATAAAAGTTCACCATGCCCAAGAACTCCTGCAGGGCCTTTGTAGTGAGGGGATGAGGGAAACCCCTCACTGCCTCCACCTTAGATGGCAGCGGCACTGCACCGTCCTTAGTTATACGGTGCCCGAGGAAGTCGACGGTGGCCAACCCAAACTGGCATTTTGGCCGGATTGATAATCAGGCCGTACCGATTGAGTCTCCCAAAGAGACTTCGCAGGTGGGCCATATGTTCCGTCCTGGAGGCACTGGCAATAAGAATGTCGTCCAGATAGACAAACAGGAACGGTAGGTCCCTCAGCACTATGTCCATCAGCTGCTGGAACGCCTGCGCCGCGTTTTTCAAGCCAAATGGCATGCGCAGGAACTCCCAAAGTCCAAACGGAGTGATGACGGCTGTACCGGCACCTGGTGGTAGCCGCGCACAAGGTCCACCTTCGAAAAAACAACCTTCCCAGCCAGCCGGGCAGAAAAATCCTGAATATGCGGAATCGGGTACCGGTCTGGGATGGTAGAATATAATCCCCACATGGGCGCCAACCACCTTAAGTCTTCGGAATAATGTGGAGGGGCGATGCCCACGGGCTGCTAGACCAGCGAATTATGCCCAGACGTTCCATTGTCTTGAACTCCGCCCGAGCCACGGCGAGTTTCTCAACGTCGAGGCGCCGTGCGTGGGCATAGACCGGTGGGCCCAATGTGGGAATGTGGTGCTCCACCCCATGCTTGACAACGGCCGAGGAGAAGGTGGGCTCTGTGAGGCCCGGGAACTCGGTGAGGAGGCGGGAAAAGTCGTCAGCCGCCGATACTGTGCTAGACAATTTTGAAGTGCCAGCCCCACTAAGTGTGCACGGGAGTGAACTGAAAGTCTCAGAATGAACGAGCTGTCGATTCTTAATGTCCACCAACAAGCTGTTGGCACATAAAAAATCTGCACCAAGGAGGGGCGTTTACACCCTTGCCAACACAAAATCCCAAATAAAACGCTGTCCCCCAAAACACAGAGTCATGCTTCGCTTCCCGAGGGTGCTGATGGTACTGCCGTTTGCGGCCTCAAGGGCAGGGCTGTGGCTCGCGCCCTGAATGTCAATGGCTGTCGCTGGCATGACGCTTACCTGAGCCCCCATGTCACACAGGAAACGCCGTCTTCTCGGTGTCTGTAATAAAAAGCAGGCATCCCCTACGGCTGACGCTCAAGCAGCTAGCGAGCCCCGGCCCCAGCGTTTCCCGCCACCCTGTAGGTGCAAGGGGGGTGGTACCTCCTAGCCTTAGGTCCATACTGTGCGTGGTAAAAGCACATACCTGCCGGCTGTTGCTGCAGGTGCAGCTTGGCAGCCGTAGTGGCGGATGCGATGGTCAAGTCCGTCGGCTGTGCACCGTCGCTGCCGGCAGCGCCCAGGACTGTTGCACACCGCTGCTGCCCAGCGGAAAAGAGCTTGTCCGCCTCCCGAGCCAGCGCACGGAAGTCTTTAATGGGCGTGTTAGCCAAAGCAGACCGCACATGTGTTGGAAGCTGTTGTAAAAATAGTTCGGTAAAAAGGAAACACGGCTTGTGATTTCCAAGGAGAGTAAGCATATAATCTATCCTCTCCGAGGGCTTGCAATCCCCCAGGCCGGGCAAAGACAATAGCTGATGGGTACGTTCCGATTCCGTAAATCCGAAAGTCTCCAATAAATATTTCCGAAATGTAACGTACTTATCGGCTTCGGGAGGGTCCTCCAGCATGCTCACCACCCTGGCTGCGGTGGAGCAGCCGAGAGCCTAAACTACATAATATTTTGTCTAGTCCTCTGTAATCCTCCGTAACGCAAACTGCGCCTCAGCCTGAGCAAACCATGCCGCGGACTGTCCCTCCCAAAACTCGGGCAATTTTAACGCAACCGCATTTACCTCCATGATCGCGTGCTTAGATGCTGCCAGAAGCGTCCAGCAACGATGTCGGGGTCACCAATGTAGGTGTTTGAATAATGAAAGGAACACCGGACCGGGTTCCTTGCTCTCCAGTTCAGCACACTGTATCTTTAATCCCACAACAACAATCGTCGCACATTTACCACATCACCATATACCCCTCACACGTCATCCCCGTGCCTTAAAGGCACAGGTGCTAATCGCCCACAGTGTCGAGGTGAATTATGTCCCAGTAGCGGACGCCACAATATTACATATTGTATCCCTCAACTTTACCGTTACATAACAGTCATTTAGCAGACACTTTTATTCAAATGCGACTTACAAATAGTACTTTCAACAAGAAAAGTAAAAACCACAAGTCCTGAAGAAAAACTGAAGTGCATCTCTGACTCAATCGCCTGGATAAGAACGATGCAAGTGCCACATTAAACACCAGGATACAAGTTAAGTGCATCTAATCTACAGTGTGACGATCTAAGAGTACATTCAAGTCAAGTGCTAACAGATGCTACTAAATGTGTAGCATCTAGGAGCCGAAGTGGAGTCTGAACAAGTGTGTTTTCAAGTTTCACTGGAAGATGGGCAGAGAGGTTGCTGTCGTAATGCTAGTGGGGAGGTCGTTCCACCACTTGGGGACCAGAGAAGAGAAAAGTCATGACCTGGGTGCCCTTTCCACAGACCGAGGGGGCACAAGGCGACACGCCAAAGCAACACGCAGTGGTCGGGACGGGGTGTAAGATCAGATCATCGACCGTATGTAGGAGGGTGCAGTTCTAGTTATAGCCTGATTGGCTACGACAAGTGACTTGAATTTGATGCGTGCTGCTACCGGCAGCCAGTGCAGCGTGTGCAGCAGAGGAGTGGGTTAGGGTTAGGGTTAACCAGTGCAGCGTGTGGAGCAGAGGGGTGGGTTACGGCTAGGGTTGGCCAGTGCAGTGTGTGGAGCAGAGGAGTGGGTTAGGTTTAGGGTTAACCAGTGCAGTGTGTGGAGCAGAGGAGTGGTGCGAGTGAACTTAAGACCAGACGCTGTTGCGTTCTGGATGAGCTGAAGGGAGTTGATGGTGTTTGCCATTGATCCTGCCAAGGGGGAGTTACAGTAGTCAAGTTGCGAGATGACAAGTGCCTGAACTATGACCTGTGCCGCCTCTCTTGTAATGAAGGGCTGTATCCTCCTGATGTTGTAGAGCAGGAATCCATGAACCATTTCAATCCAGTTTCCGCCTGAAACGCATCACCGAAACAGCCCTCATAAAATTACCAACAACCTCCTCTTTACAGCTGACTCAGAACTACTGACCATCCTCATCCTCCTTGACCTTAATGTCAAAGGCAGTACTAAGTACCATCTCCCAGCACTCCTGGAGCGCCTGACTGGCATTGGGATCACTGGTGTTGTACTCTCCTGGTTCTCACCCTATCTCGCTGATGGACAACAATTTGTGCAGCTGGAGAACCACTGGTCCATAAGCGCTTCAGTGGCACAGGGTGTCCCCCAGGGGTCAGTATTGGGTCCACTCCTCTTCATCATCTACCTCCTCCCCCTGGGGTCGATCCTCCGTCAACCTGGTGTCCATTTCCACTGTTATGCTGATGGTGACCAGCTCTATGTCTCTACCCAACCCACCACTGCCCTCCCTCCCCCCATCCTTACTGACTGCCTACTGGACATCAAGAGCTGGACAAGCCAGAACTTCCTCAAGCTCAACGGCAGTGAAATGGAGGCCCTGTTAGTTGGATCATCCAAAGCCACTCTATCCAAAGCCACTGTCCCTAACATAATGATCGATGGCTTCCCTGTACCCATCTCTTCTTAAGTCAAGTGCCTCAGGGTTATCCTGGACAACACTCTCTCATTTTCCCCTCACATAACTCGGACCACATTTTTGCACCCCCGCAACATAGCCAGACTTCACCCGTCCCTGTCTCAATCAAGTGCTTAAGTTCAGGTCCACTCATTTGTATCTTCACAAATTTTTGCAATGCTGTGCTTCCAGGCTTTCCCACCAAACTACTAAACCGGCTACAAATAATCCAGAATTTGGCTGTTCGTATCCTCAACCCACACCAAGTCCATCGACCACATCACCCCAACTCTGATCCAACTACACTAGCTGCCTGTACAAGACCGCATTCAATTCAAAACTCTCCTACTCACCTCAAAGTAGGGGTCGATCGATTATCGGCGCCGATATTAAGCATTTTACAGATTATCGGTATCTGTATTTTTTTAGTCTGATTGCGAATACATTAAATTAATTTTAAAATGCGCTACTTTGGCTCTGACGCAGCTACCACTGTCTGTTGTCACCACTCTGTGGTCTCGAGCAATGTTCTGCCCACAGCACTATCTGAATGGTTACATGAGACGAGTAATAGCCTATCAACACTGAAGTCTACTGTGCCATGCAATGTACAGATGGGCACAGAGGCATCGCCAGTGAGTGAGCGGTGCTGTTTCGAAGTAAAGGCAGAAGATCTTACCAAAGCGGCAATAAACATCAAAATCAGTTGCCAAAGTAGCAAAAACACTTCAATCTTAGGTTATTTCTATGATGACAAGCATGCACAGTTTCCCAGTTACACTGAAATGTCCAAAAGGGATACTTCAGCGCTGTGACGAGCGGCAGCCAGCAACAGTTGCTCTCTCTCCTTTCCTACTTTTTAGTTATTTATACTTATTTATTGTTTGTTGTAGAATAGTTTTTTTTCAATAAGTTGTTGTGCCACCCTTAGCCAACTATGTTCTGGAACATTTTCGCCGTGTTTCTCATTCTGGGGACACTTTTACTGAACCACGTCTCCGTCATGGCTCAACATTACGGCGGAGCCATTGTCTACACACAGTGTCAGCTGTTGTCGCTACAACCAACCTCGTGGCTACGAGAGAGGCCTGAAATCCCAAGGGAACTGAGGAGGAAGTACGGGGGAGGCAAGGCTGGATGTAAACGGCGGGAGAAGAAGCGGAGATATAAGCCTTATCTCCCTTCCATCACCATGGGGAACGTGAGGTCACTAGCGAACAAGATGGACGAGCTAGCGGGCTTAGTGAGGACTCAGAGGGTGTATCGTGAGAGCAGTGTGCTTTGTTTCACGGAGACGTGGCTCCTCTAGGACACTCCGGACTCCAACGTAACTGTGGACAGCTTTCTTACTGTTCGGGTGGACAGGATTCACCGTGAGAGTGGCAAGAGGAAAGGTGGGGGACTTGCTGTTCTCGTTAACAACAAGTGGTGTTATCCTGGACATGTTACTGTAAAGGAACGTGTGTGTAGCCCGGACATTGAACTGCTTTACGTGAGTTTGCGGTCATACTACCTGCCACGACAGTGCTCACACGTGATTCTCCTAGTTGTTTACTGACGTTATTCACTCCGTTGTCGCGAGACTTCAGACACAACGTCCAGACGCATTCATCGCGATGTCTGGGGACTTTAACCACGTCACTCTGGCTACAACACTGCCCACCTTCAAGCAGTTTGTGGACTGTCCCACCAGGGAAAACAAGACATTGGACCTGCTGTATGCCAATGTTAAGGAGGCATAGAGCTCCACTGCCCTTCCTCCACTCGGAAGGTCAGACCACAACCTCATCCACCTTCAGCCCTGTATAAGCCCCTAGTCCAGCAGCTGCCTGTTACCATTAGGACTGTGAGGAGATGGTCA
>JAVQIZ010207997.1:0-20961 GCA_036023535.2 Galaxias brevipinnis
CCCCCCCCCCCCCCCCCCCCCCCCCCCCCCCCCCCCCCCCCCCCCCCCCCCCCCCCCCCCCCCCCCCCCCCCCCCCCCCCCCCCGGGCCGAGCGGCCCACCTGTCAAGGTCAAAGCTTGTAATCAGAGAGCATGTCTGGAGCAGCCACACTGTCCCACTCACCGCTCCCCAGGCACCCCCGTGGGACCCAGCCGTACCGTAAAGGGCTTGGAGCTGACCCAGCGCTGCCTCTCTGTGTTGTAGGTGGGAGGAGGAGCTGTCCAGGCGGGAGCAGGTGGAGTCCGTGGTCAAAACAATGCAGGAGGTAAGGAAATCACCAGCGGCATCCCGTTAGCGCCTGGGAGAATAAAACAACGTTATCACCATTTAATTTTTCCAGTTGCATATTCCGACTCCTGGGTCCTATGTACCATTCAGTTAGAATGTGTCGATTAAAATTAACTGAAGAACCGCCGGTCAGGTTTGTGTCTAATTAAAGAAACCATGAGTCTACGACCTGCTTAGATAAGAGACCCATAAGTGGGACATCCCTATCACCCAGCTGCCAAGACCTAACTAACCCACTTACTGCTGTCACTTTGCTTTAACCTGCCTACAATCAAAGCGGGCACCATCCTCCCTATAGCAGCCCCCGGCAGCTGTTTGCATTGCTACTGTACCCCCTCCCACGCTCTGCTCCTTTGCCCTACTGAACAAATCGATGGGCAGCGACATCCGTGTTTTTGTTGGCTGGCGGGTCAGCAGAACGGGCAGGCAGAGAGCAGGAGCTTACCGTCCCCTGAGGGGTTCAGCCTTTTAGAGCCGGCTGGGAGAGGTTGCTGGGTACAGCAGAATAGGGAATCTGCTCCTGGATAATAATCATTTTGATCTTAGCAGAAATGCATGATATGGTATCCATATCTGTCTTCCACTGTTGTCTGGCAGTGGCAGTCTTTCAAATACACTATTGAATTTCCCTCAAAGAATAAATGTTCCTTAAGATAGAGTTACTATGAATGTCTGTGTTTTATCAGTGTTTTGTACTTGAGTCTCATCCTGGTTTGAGTTGGACCCTGGTAATGTCCCCCCAGAACGCCGAGGAGTCGGAGGAGATCCAGGATGAGCTCAAAGACAAGGTGGAGAGGATGAAGGCCGAGCTCGTGGTCTTCAAAAGCCTCATGAGCGATGTGAGTAGCTATCCTCAGTTGTTTCTATACTGAATGACAGTCCCTTTTATGCAATGTAATGTATCTTCAGAGGTTTCTAAACTGAGTGACAGTCCCTTTTATTGAGACGTTCCTGTAGCTGCTAGTACAACACCCCACACAACCATTCTCGGGTGTGAATTCTTGCTCCTTACACGTTAGACAGCTCCTGGGCACAGATCCGCGGTTGTATCGGCATCAAAACTGTTTTCCACCGCATTTGTGCCTATTACCCTGACACTAAACGCTCTCATCCATGAAGGCCCAAAGGACATCATAAATCCAACTGAAGACACTAAAAGTCCAACTGAAAGCCATGCGCGACAACATACACAACCTTTTTTGGTCGACTTTAAATGGCAGGCGGTGGAAAAACATTAGGAATGCGCGTAGGCCTCCTGGACAAGCATTCATTGAATAGCTCAGTGCTTAGATAAAAGGATTCATAAACAAACAGTGTGTATCAGGGCCGGTCTTCCTGCTTGGTACATTGCTGCTGTATCAGTACCGGGCGGAGCAGCTCCACTGTGACCGCTGTAATATATTGCAGCTCCCTTTAAAAGTCTTAGGCTGTGCTAGGAAGTGATGACCGTAGTTGTGAGGGATAGGCTGCTTTAAAAAACACTCCCGCCTGGCTCAGCAGACCTCTTAATATCGGCTTGTTAGGTTGGTCATGTTCTCACTAGGGTGGCTACCCTTAAATGTACAAGTGCTTATGGGGGGGGGTTGCAGGAATAGACATGTCAATCAAAAATATTGTTTGTGCGACCTTGTGGCTTCCCTGAGGGATTAGCAGGACACCCTCGGAGATGAGCTGATGGAGTGCCGTGGACAACTTCACACAAATGGCAGTTTGCCCCAGAACCTGTTAGAATCTTTGGTTGAATTTGAATGAAAGTATAATGGATAGTGGCACACACTACACGGTCTTTGTCACTTATTCGCCACCTCTTCAGATAATTTATCATCTTATTTGTGTATGAACAGATTGGACCAGGTTGTCGTGTTTTGGTTTGCTGTTTACTGTTGTCAGGGTCGTACTGACCCTGAGAGCGACTTGACGTGTTGATTGGGAATGACATTTCGCCCTTTAGCTAATCTCACACTGGTCTGACTGACTATGCCACTGTGCTTGTGTGATGACGTTGTGATGTTGTGGTCCGCACTGCTCACCCCAGACTCCTCCGCAGCAAATGACGGACCTGGACAGCCGCATCCAGGAGAAGGCCATGCGGGTGGACATGGACATCTGCCGGCGCATCGACATCACCGCCAAGCTGTGCGACGTGGCGCAGCAGCGCAACTCGGAGGACATGTCCAAGATGTTCAACGTCAGCCCTGCCCGCTCGCTCCCGGAGAGGGTGAGAACCAATCAAAGCACCGCGCCGCTCCGAAATAGCCACTGTTCGCAGTCACAGAATAGCCTCTCCACTCCTCACAGCCCTCGCCAGCGGCTAATGGAAGTTGAGAGTGAACAATAGGTCATGGAGATTATAGTTCTATTCATTGTGGCAAGCTCCCTTTCGCAAAGGCAGGCGAATGTGTGCCGGCAAGCTCAGACATAAAAACAATACTTATTGAACCTTCAGAGTGCGCACACACACACACACACACACACACACACCAGTTCACAAACACATACACCCACAGTCGCTGCTCAGCAGTGAAATGCTGATGCTCTGACTTTCCTCACCGCACACAAGGTTATTACAATGTACCTACAATGTACATTTGGCGACTGTCCAAATCGGAATCCAGCTAAAATCGGTCTTTCAGGTGGCAAATGGCCCTCTTTCCCTGAAATACGGTCATGCTAAAATAAAGGACAATTACCCAAATGAAACGGCCTTTCAGCCAGTAATAAACTGTATGTGTTTGTGCATGTGTGCCAGGGCGCCATGGCCTGCTGCAGGAAGAAGGAACGTAAGGTGGTGTCCGATGAGGAGAGTTCAGAGATGGATGCCGACCCCAGCACCTCTGAGGAGGAGGTCCCCGTGCAACTCAACATAACGGACGAGATGAAACGCATGCTCAACCAGCTGTAAGGGAGATCTATAACGCACCTTTTCCACACACGCACGCACGCACACACACACACACGCACTCAGCACACATTTTAAAGGGAGATTGTTGCTGGCTGTGCTTGATTTGACTGCAGTTGACCAGACACATTAGCTAGTGGAGGTAGATCTCTTTAGACTTCACCCCCACTTAGTGGTTAGTTTAAAAATTGCATGTAAAATAAAACACTGGGTCTAGCGCCATTAAACAACATTATGAGTGTATTTTGAATTCAATGTAGTGATGTCAAATCCCTCTGATTGTGTCAGTCTTTCTCTGCTTGCATGCGCTGTCTGTTTCTCTCTGAGCTGTAGTCGTGCCTCTGTGTTCCTGTTTCTATTTGCTTCTCTTTCCTCGTCTGCGTGGGAAACCTCTGCTGAGTGGTACCTGTTGTGTTTGTCCTTCTTTCTTTCCTGCCTCCTCCTCCTCCCTTCCTCTGTCCTCTGTCTCCTATTCCCTTCCTCTGCCCGGTCCCTTGCAGACATTGTTCAGATAACTCTATTGTTGCCAGGCGGGAGACGTTTGACATTGACGATGACTGCGACAGCATGACTTGGGAGGAGAACGAGGACACGCTGCTGCTGTGGGAGGACTTTGCCAACTACAACGTGCCGCCCGGGGCTCTCCCGGCGGCCACCGGCGTGGCGACGTCGTCCGCGGAGGGCAGCGCGGAGGGTCAGGACCCTGTGAGTGTCAAACGGATCATGCTTTTGGTTTGGGTTTTCTTTTCCTATCTAATCGTTCGTGGGGAAAACCGCTCCCAAGTTCGCTGCAATGCGATAACTGGGCCCTGGCGAACGACCGTTGATGAGGAGGTTTTCTGTCTGTGCTTTGCCAGGCGTCTCAGGACGGAAGCCTTGGCAGCCTGATAGATGAGACCGAGTCCCTGTTTAAGACCAGGGAGCAAGAGTACCAGGAGACTATCGGCCAGATAGAGGTAAGACAGGGTGGGGGCATGTGCATGTTTCTGCATGTCAAATTGTCTACAGTTTAACAAAAAATGCAAACAACAAGGCAGGAAACCAATCCAATTCTCTGAGAAGCTTCTGTCTAACGAATGTCCCTTGTCATGTATCAGTGCCACAAACAGCTGCCAGGTGTCTTTATTACAGGAGAGACAGAAGGGTTACGTTTGATTTGTAAGCTGTTTTGTCCCTCTGGCTTTTTACTTTTGATTTGTGAGTAAGGCAACCATTCGTCTAGCCAGGGCAATCCATTCCCTGGCAGAGTTGGCACCTGTCCCCACCAACGTCCCCTAATACTTCTCTCTCCCCATCTTCTCTCTCTCTCTCTCTCTCTCTCTCTCTCTCTCTCTCATTCCTAACCTACCTTGTCCCGTTTTTCTCCATCTCAGGAGGAGCTGGCCACAGCCAAGAGCGATATGAACCGACACCTGCACGAGTACATGGAGATGTGCAGTATGAAGCGGGGTCTGGACGTGCAGATGGAGACTTGCCGCCGGATGATCAAAGGCGGCCGCAACTCCCCATCCTTCAGCTCGGTGGCCAGCAGTGACTCAGGGAACACAGATGAGATCCAGGACGAGATCCTGGACAAGGACGGTGAGGCCGAGGGCCCTGTCAGTTGATGGGTGGCCCTGTCCCTAGTCCTGCCCCCACTCACTCCTATAGATAAATGCTCAAGGAGCTCTGCCCTGCTAGAGGGCTGACACAACATTTGGGGCCCGTTTGGCCTGCTTGGCCCGCTTGACTCGGTGTCCTGACAGTTAGGCCCGCTGTCACAGACCCAGAACTGGTGCTTTAAAAAAATTAAAATAACACGTCTCAGTTGTCATAGGGATGGAGGAGAAACGGAGGTTATTTGCTTCAAGTGTTGTATGACAATGGTGGTGCATTTTGTATCAGAGCTGTGCTCTCTTCCTTTTGGCGTTGATGTCGCTGGTTTCTTAAACCCTTGCTTGAGCTCCAGGGAAAACGAGTGTATAACGTTCTCAAGCCACTGAGAAAGTAACAATTCACTCTTTTTATAACCGTCATTTAACCGTCATTGTCTTTCTAATGTACAGGGCTGAGGAGGACCGCGTAATTGGTGAACAGGGAGCATTACATCACAGTATTCACCAGTTAGAAAGTACATCCATAAAGGTTCAGTGCCCGCCATAATGTTTGCAGTGTTCTTCTTGCATGTATTACACAGTGTTCGAAGTAGGAGTATAACTGTAGTTCACCAAAGACACAAAACCCGTTTCCTAGCTGAGCATCCAGGGTTGGCCAGCATTGACAGAGGAACAGAGCACAGCCTTTCGCTGCATAATGCACTGTTCAATTTCTATGCAATTTAGCTAGCCTTATTTTTGGACTGATCTTTAACTTCTGTTAACTTACATAATTTGCCTTTTAAAGTCCAGCAGATGGTGTGAATGTTTCCAGTGCTCCTTTGTGTTATCGTTAGTTAAGATATAATGGGAGTTGTAGAATGTCAAAACATAAATGCTGGAACAGTGACCCCTCAGGATCCAGAAACAATGTCTTCCATAAATGTTAACACGCCTCCAAAGGCCACAACAAACAGGTATTAAAGTGGACGGTTTTCAACCTTATCATTATATTATGTTTAGTTTTGAAGAGATTGGCATAGTGTTATTTGATCAATAATCAAGCCTCAACAAAGCACATTAATGCTCTTCCACAGCTAACAGATCACTCACTTTCGAACAGTAATCCTTTCAAATGTCAAGTGAAGATATATTTTATCATTCAAATTTAGGTTTAAAATCTATAGAGTCCTTGAAATCCTTGGTAGATGTTTATTTTGAAGTGTCCTTATCTTGACTGATGTTCTCCATGATCCTAAATAATCAACTCAACTCATAATTGTATATATCAGCTAAAGTCACTGTAGCAACAACATATGAGGGATTTTTTCTTATTAGTTAAGCTTTTGTGACTAAATATATTCTTAGTATTTTTAGAATGTATTTATTCTACAAATATGTGGTCCTTATTGGTCTAACACTGTTCCCTCCTGGCTGCCAGGGGATGCTGTTCCAGCTGCATTGTATGTCCCTTATCATCTGTTTTGAGAAGGGGGCTAGAATTGTCTGTACATAAGGAGCTTTTGGCATGTGATATAATATACACCAGTGGCCTTTTTGTTCATATTGCTCTACATGCAAGGAATTTTGTGGTATCTTATTTGAAGCCTTTAGACGAAACATCATTAGTAGCCTTTCTAATGACCATTCATGTGTTTCTGTATTAATTTCATAACCTGAAAGGGAAAAACGCCTGATATCTACGGCTATTTCTGTAACTAACATTTAATTTAACAGTCATGTTGATATAGAAAACAGAAACTACAAATGATACCCATGTGATTGTTCGTCTATAGGCTTTATTTAGCTGTTCAGTGCTTCAGACTAATCAGTTAATTAAAATGAGGAGCGCATGGGGATTGAAGAGGTTTGGTAAGTATTTTCACTATACTGGTTTGTATGATTTGTTTTAATCAATCAAAGTGCTACTTCAATAATGAAGTTTTTAAAAATGTAAAATGTCAAAATACATGCTATATTCGTCGTGCAAAATGTCAAGCATACATTAATTTGTCATCCAGCATGTTTTTAGACTGGGAGGTGGAGACAAATGTGCTTTGATATTATTTGAATGGATAGCCTTTGAAGGAAAAGGTGCTGACAGTACAAAACATTTTTGTAATTCTCTATAACGGTCTAATCAAAGAAAAATTTGTAAATTAGAATGTACTGACCATATTTTTTTTCCACACACTTTGGTTATAAATAACATATACTGTATGATAATAGAAATGTAATAGCTTTTTTTCCTTTGATTCAATTACTTCATGTTACTTGATAATTGAATTTACTGCTTTGTGAACTGTTTTGAAAATCATCCACTGGTTCCAGGTTGATGTCAGATAAGCCAAACAAACACCACAACATTGTAAAACCCTCTGGGAGTGGCCTTTCATCTCCCCAGTTCGAATTGATGTAAACCAGCCAGACAATTAAAGTTGAATGCCATGCCTTGTATTGTGGAACTTCACTTCACTGCTTTAAAACATTACACCCTATGGATTGTTAGGCTTTAGCTACCTGTATCAGGGGAGAACAGAGAACACTAGCTTTTTCTTTCACTCTCTGCTCTGCACTTCAACTAGCCTGTCTAATTTTAACTGAGACATGTTGCAACGACTCGCCAATGTAATTTACTATAACATGACTTTTAGCCATGCCAAAATGAATGAGCAAAGCACAGGACATAGATATGTGCTTTCTTTTGGGTTTAAATCACAAAACATATTCCCCAATTAATACATTATAACAGATTGTTTACGGTGGTCAAAGTATGAAAATACAACAGACTATCTGCAAAAATATTCAGTTGTGAAAATTTTGGTCATTTTGAACTTCTTCCCTTACATGGCCTAAATCTTTCCGTCAGTCTGTCATTTCGATCCTGTGATATGTGAGGGGTTCATCAAACTAGTGTTGGGATATTGGGGTTAATTAGAAATAGTGTGGGGATCTTATTGGTTAATTAGCTGTCATTTACATATTTATCTTTCATGATTTTTTACGTCAACATATTTACTTGTTGTCGATGGTACTCTCTGGTGTTTAAACTTTTTGTCTTTCTCAATAATGAACAGAGAAGAGGATCAGCAATACTGTAAATGTGGCCATATTTAAATTGTCTTCTACCATGCATATTGATCTGAGTGTCTTCATGTGCATCCCAAACTCCAGTTGATTAAATCTCAAACAATGCGTTTGCCTTTTTTTCTGTGAATACTTTGCACTTAATGTGTTTTGGGTGAGAATAATTGGTACATTTTATTCAAGTGGGTATTCAAAGGTATGTACTTGTTGGGGGAAAAAATGAATGTATACAAGTTATTGGGTTAAAATGAAATAAAATGGAGGATTGCCAGGTTGTGTTGACTCTTATTTTTCATGGTGCACACATTTAATCAAATATTAAGAAAACCACAAACGTGAATAATGTAGCCAACTTGAAAGGCAACCAGTAAATGTTGAATGAATTTAAGTAGGCATCTATTATTAGAAGTAACCTTTTATGTTCGGAAATCAAAAATCGAGATTTTGATTGGTGGAAAATAGACTCACCCCCCGCCTCTTTTTCCATTTGCGTAGAAGGGGATATTTTCAATCCTTATTTCTTACTGCTTTTAACTAAATACATTTTATTATATATTTTTTTGAATTAAAAACTATTCTATTTCAAATACTTTGGCCAGAATATTGGCCAGAATACAAAAAATGTGTACGTATTAAAGAATGTTGCACCCCTTTCTTAAATGGTACAGTCCCTTTTTCCACACTCGCGATACATCCAGGCTCCGTATAGTGTATCTTATCAGTTATTGATACATGTGTAAAGTGCCTGTGCACTGCCTAAACTAGAATACAGAACGATTATAGTTCTCTCTGCATATTAGGTCCATTTAAACATGCTGCTTATTAGATCTGCGCTTTGTCGGCAGTCTTGGAGGGGGTAGGTAGCACACATGAACAAACACGAGACTTATTCACCTTAGCCGTGACTTGACAAATGTCATTTGGATTCTTGTTTCCACTTGACAGACCTTTTTAAAGGAATTTGGTGTTAATCTCAACAATTACATATATGAGGATGATCTATAGGCTAGATCATTCTTAGTGGCTAAAATTCAATAAATACTAAATGTTATGTTGTTGGAAGGCATTATAGTTCAAACATGTTATGTAATTAGTTAAATTACCTCAGTAGACATATTCTACGTGCAGAGTGAAGTTTAGATGTATTTACCTTGGAGCCTAAGCTTTTTTCGTACAGTGAAAACTCCTGCTTCAGTTTTTTGTAGTCTTTCAGCAAATTAAAGAAAGCTACATATCACGGAAGTGATGCATATTCAAATCGTATAAGGCTACATTACTTAAAGATCGCTTTGCATTATTCAAGCGTTAAGTCGTTTTGGTTAAAGCTAGACCTTGTTCAATTTGGAAAGGTTTTTCTACAGGAGGTCTGTGACTCTGTAACCAGTTGCACACTCTCAAAAAGTGGTGACCTTCAATTGCGGTTTGGACTAGCTTAGTTAATCATAATAAGAGTGAAAGATAGAGAGAGAAATTTAACGCACCTGAAGTTTGAAGGGGTTTAACATGTTATGGCTAGTAATTTATCAAAATTAAAATGTGGTTGGTTTAGCAGTATATGCATTAAAAACCAGCCGTGCAAAAGAGACAATGCTAAAATATGTTGAACACTAAGAGCTTCTACAAGACACAGTCACCATAATGCAGCAGTTATAAAGCAATACTACCCTGGGCCAGTCTAGCAATGTGAACACCTATCTATTCATTAATAGAGTTCAACATACTTCCCTAAGCAAGATTTTTTTGTGCCCGTTCAATCCCTCTCACGTGAATGGAATCAGTTGAACCATGTTCATATCCTACTCCTGGCTTATAATCTATACAGGGAGGTACAACTAAATTGAAATGTGCAGGAAATATGTTTTATTGGCCAGTGTGATCTTCATTTTGTCTGCTTTAATTTTTCTTAGATTTAGGACCTTCCCATGTGCAGCTGTTGAGGTGAAAAATGAGCCAATCCTCGGCTTCAATGAAGGCAGCCCAGAGAGAAAGGAGCTTGAAAAGGTAAAGGGACACATTTGGCAACTTTGTCTGAAACTATTACTGTGCTATAATGCGTTATGATGCTTGGTTGATTCTATGTAGGCCTTGGCAGACCTTAAGGGAAAGACAGAAGATATCCCCTGTGTCGTCGGAGATGAACATGTGTGGACGAAAGACGTCAGATACCAGCTATCTGTGAGTGCACTTGGTGTCATGCACTGTAAACTTGTGCAAACTATTGTTACACAAGGCCAGCGAATATGGGAACCCAGAGGCCAAAGCTCTCGCTTTTGTCCCCTGCTGCTTAAATATACAGGATTCTTTCTAATACAAACAGTAGCGCCCGGGGACGCTTAGCTGGAATAACAGCCGTGACTATATGCTATCAGATAAGTGCAATGGTCTGTACTGAGATATGGGTCATTTATCTCCGAGTATCTTCCTAACCTCCTGTGTGATCTATTTACATTATTGTTTGTGCATTGAAATCAGTCCAATCATTACTAGCAACGTTTGTCTGGTCCTTTTCTTTTCCTTAAGCCCTACAACCATTCACACAAACTGGCCAAGTTCTGCTACGCTGACAAGGTATTTGCCTGCACATGTTCAAGAACCTAGTATATTACTCTGTTAAAATCTCGTCATTCCATATTAGCAGTGACAGCTTCAGCAGTGTTTGATGGGATATGAATGGAACGTGTAGGAGCTGCTCAACAAAGCCATCCTGGCGTCGGTGGCAGCACGGCGAGACTGGGACCTGACGCCTGTCACGGACCGAGCCCAGATCCTTTTCAAGGCGGCTGACGTCATCAGTGGACCCAAAAGGGCAGAGATCCTCGCCAAAACCATGATTGGCCAGGTATGTCATTACACAATTCCTGTGATTTAATAAATATGTATTAGGTGAGTTATTAATAGGCGATGTTAATGAAGTGTCCCCAAATCTTCTTACTTGCAATCCCATTATTGTAAATTCTTCTTTTTCTTGTTCTTCTTATTTTAGGGTAAAACCGTGGTGCAGGCAGAGATTGACGCAGCTCCCGAGCTGATTGACTTCTTTAGGTTCAACGCGAAACATGCGATAGAACTGCTGGAGCAGCAGCCACTGGACAGTGAAGGCAGCACCAACACCATGCTCTACCGAGGCCTGGAGGTATTATAACCCTTGCTCCTATCTCCTCAGAGAACCGCCCGCAACCAATACAGTTCACTACAAATGGTACAACTTTCAAATGTTTTCTCCGCAGGGTTTTGTGGCGGCTGTGGCCCCTTTCAACTTCACTGCCATCGGTGGAAACCTGGCAGGCACCCCTGCTCTAATGGTTAGTTCCTGCTCACACTTGGACATGCGAGGAGAGAGGATATTGCCTGAAAACTAAAGATTTGTTATTTGAGAGATGACACTCCGCAGATTAGATCTTGAACTGAATTGTCGTCAATCTGAATTTAAATACCTTTTTACTCTGCGTTCTTTTTAGGGTAACGTAGTACTGTGGAAGCCTAGTGACACGGCCATGTCTGCTAGCTATGCTGTCTACAAAGTCCTGAGAGAGTGTGGACTGCCCCCAAACATCATCCAGTTTGTACCGGCTGACGGCCCTGTGTTCGGGGACACCATCACCTCCTCTGAGCACCTGGCTGGCATCAATTTTACTGGCAGTGTTCCGTACGTCAACGTTTGATTATCCTATCAAATTTGTCCAACCAAGTGGATATTATTGAATGTCAATTGAAGGAAACTGGAAAGGGTCTAATACTCTTGGTCTAATCCATACCAGCTTTTAAACTTGTATGCAATATTTACACAAGTTGTACAATTGTATTGTAGATCTGCCTTGCCATGCTCAACATCTTTTCTTCTTCAGCACCTTCAAGCGTCTGTGGAAGCAGGTGGCACAGAACCTTGACATTTACAAGAACTTTCCTCGAGTGGGAGGAGGTGAGAAACAACACTATATATTCAACATAACCACATTCACACCATCAAAAAATTCAACATATCTTAAGACTTTATGAAATGTTATAACTTTGGCGATCCACAATTTCTGTCCTGTACAGAGTGTGGTGGGAAGAACTTCCACTTTGTGCACAAGTCAGCCGATGTGCAGAGTGTTGTGACCGGTTCCATCCGTTCAGCCTTCGAGTACGGAGGTCAGAAGTGCTCGGCCTGCTCCAGGATGTACGTCCCAGACAGCCTGTGGCCCCAGATCAAAGAGGGCCTCCTGGCCATCCACAAAGACATCAAACTCGGAGATGTAAGAAATACCTGATCAATAAGATAATTATTTTCTGAACAGGCCACTTGTTTGTGATTTAGTGGCAAGGCATGATTTCACATTTTTTTGTTGACAAATTTTCTGTGTTATTTAAATATGTATTCCTTGTATCCTCAGCCTGCTGAAGACTTTAGTACATTCTTATCAGCTGTGATTGATGACAAGGTAATTGATTCTTATAAGGTGTGATTGGTGACAGCTGTGATTGATGACATATGGATTCCGTGACAATGTACACTAATGTCACACACAACTTCACATGCTGCCCTTTCCAATCTCATTCCCCTGTAGTCCTTTACTCGTATCAAGAAGTGGATTGACCATGCCAAGTCTTCCCCTAGTTTGAGTATCATCGCTGGGGGCAACTGTGACAACACAACTGGTTACTTTGTGGAACCCACCATCATTGAAACTAAAGACCCACGAGATGCTATCATGAATGAGGTACGCTGCTTCTTAGAGCCCGGGTTAAGGTTGAGAGCATTGATTTCAAATCCCCAAACATGTGAAAAGGAGCTGTATGGATGTGGATGCTAGTGTTAGATAAGGATAACCCCGTATTTTATACTATGTTTCCTGCTTGCTTGGAGAAAAGAGTGTGAGGAAGAGATACAAGTAATTCTTTTTTTTTTACTTTGTTTCTTTTGCTTCTGACCTTTTGCCATTTCTCCAATTAGGAAATCTTTGGGCCAGTACTCGCTGTCTATGTTTACCCGGAAAACAGCTACAAAGAGGTCCTTGAGCTGATAGACACCACCTCGCCTTATGCCCTGACAGGAGCTGTGTTTGCTCAAGACCAGTAAGGAATATTATGTGCTTCATAAAAGCATTATCAAAATAAGAATGGTTTGATCAGATATGTATGGTAACTGGTAAAGTAACACAACAAACCTGGTATTAAAAATAACTGATATTAAATATTACCACCAGATATACATTTTTATGTATTTTCAACAGTGTAACTAAGTATGAATATAACTCTTTCATTTACTTGATTCATCACCAGTTTGATTACTATGATCCTACCTACACTTCTTTTGTATTGCAAATCTTATTGTAAATGTGAACAGCAAAGTTTGAAAGGACTTTTCAAGTAGTAAACGTAACCATGGTTTGACTCGTTCAAGGACCGTCATTGATGAAGCAGCTAAGGCCCTGAGAAATGCTGCAGGCAACTACTACGTCAATGACAAGTCCACCGGCTCCATTGTGGCTCAGCAGCCATTTGGTGGCGCCAGAGCCTCAGGTAAGAAGTGCTGGCTGCTTTGCTGTCCCACTGATTAGAAAACCATACAGTTTTATTTTAGGACAATGGGACACCCGAGCCCTATCTTATGGAACCTTTTTTATCGTGCAGGGTAACTGATTTCACTTCAGATGCCTCTGAGCAGCATTTTACATACGCTTGTTTACCAATAGAATAATTATTTAAGTTTTTTTCTTAAGTTGATCAGTAAACCCTGTTTCCTTCCTAGGAACCAATGACAAACCCGGAGGCCCTCACTACGTGCTGAGGTGGACGTCTCCTCAAGTGGTCAAGTCCACCTACGTCCCACTAAAAGATTGGAAGTACCCCTACATGGGGTGATGAGAAAGAATGAGCGCCGCCGTCCCACCCTGGTACTTCTCCCTCAACCGATGCACACTTTATGGAGACAACTCATTGAACCCTGTTCTTTTCAGGATTCTCCCCCATAAGACTAATAAGGAAATGCAGAGATCTCCCCATTCTCATTAGTCATATTGTCCACCAAGCTTGCACTGAACCTCGACTTGAATGGAAACGTCAGCCGCTGGAGAGCAGAACGGCACGATGCTGTGCCTCTGGGTGGCACTGTTTTAACTTGTTTGTCGACAGAATCAGACTCGAAAAGGTTGGTCCTTCGATAGATTTTTTCTTGTGCAAGTGCTTCCAGCAGCAAGGTATTATGTCCTTGGAATGGTGAGTCTCGAATGTTTTGGACCATTTGTTTCTCTCATCCATAAAAAGCTCTGAGTTCCTGGAGCTTCCCACGTCCCTTTGGAATTTCACACTGAACTCCAAATGGAGCCTAACTTGGGGATTGAAAGCATGATAATCTAATGTAAATCATGTATTATCGAATGGAATCTTTGTAGAATTGTACTTACACAGAAATAATATGATGATTTTAATGTGCTTACACAGGCTTAAATTACGTAGCAGTGAATTTTATTTGCTTTAAAAATATTTTGCTATATCAATAGTAATCATAATAAATATATATTGTGGGTACTGTCAAGTTATCTGTATCATTTTGGTACGATGCAAATACATACTAAACATCAAAATGTAATTATTTTTATTGGTAGCCACCATAAGATTCCGGTGAATATCATGGTTTAAATTGGTTTTCAAAATTCAAGTTGCCGTCCCCTAAATGCTTTTGCCATTGAGTCATACAGTTACATGAGCTAGGCTTCCAGCATGTGTGCTCTTTGTTAATTCATTGCTTTTGCCAACTGATAAATGTTTACCTCTGAATCCGTATACATACTGCTACTTCTTACGTTATTTTATTTAACTAAACGTCCAGGAATCCTCAGAGCACCTTAAAAAAAGCTAAGACTAATTCCACAGTGTGCAACAATGTATTTAGTCTATATCTTGGGTTTCAAATAACTTTTAGGGGAATTTATTTTTAAAGAATTTTGGGGAATTAAGAAGTTTATCCTTATCTTGTAATAAGGGAAAATACTAATTAAAGATTTTTTTTCAAAATGTGCCTGTCTTAATGATGTACTGTAAATGTAATGTATATTAAATTATTACAGTAATATCTAATGTGCTTATTTAATTGACGGGGTTTGACTTGCAAGGAAATGATGCTCTGGATACAATGTCAAAAACATCTCTTCAGAATGTAGCCTTGCCTTTGGTCCTAAAGGTTTTATTTTGAGACCTGCCCTGTGAAATATCATCACCTTCTAAAAGTTGTATAAACCAAAGCGTTTACCTGCGTGTGTGTGTGTGTGTCACCTCCAGATCCTCACACACTTTGTGTCATACTTCTGTCACATCAAACTGTCATTGGAGAGCTGTATGACACATTGCAGAATGTAAACGACTGTTTATGTGGCTGAGAAACACTTCTGCTTACCTCAGCATCAAGCTCTATTACTGGAAGTGCTAACATGGGAAACAGCTTTCTGAGAAACACAGGTTAAATACCTGTTCAACTAAAGCCAATGCTCACATACAGTGATGTACAGCTTTATTTTGTTATTTCTTTTCATGTAATTGCTAACTGAACGAATGGGAATCCTTCAGTATTAATGTAGCCTAGATTTATATTGAATGCCATATATTACCTTTTAAGTTGCTCATAAGCATTTGGTTAGACTTGTTTATGTCTGCCTGTCGAGTGTTGAGAGTGTGTGTGTGTGTGTGTGTGTGTGTGTGGCACCTCCTAATCATCACTTCATGTAACACTTCTGTTCAAGTCTCAACAAAGGAGATTGTATGCCTTAAATACTGTCCTCTCTTAGCTGTTTTCCCCAGAGTTCAACCGAGCGTAAAAACCAGAAGCTGGCCTCAAAGTAGCCTCAATTTAAACAAGGGCATCGTTCATTGCTAAAACGTCTGTTTATAACTGTCTGTCAGGAAGTTAGGAGTGTGTGCGAGACACCTCCAGATCTTCACACACACTTCATGTCACTCTCCTGTAACACGACAGAGCAGGACATCCTACTGTCACATCAAAGTATTAGCGGAGGGGACTTGTGGCATTTTCAAACACCCCTATTATAAACCACTGTTTATATGGCTGAGAGACACACTTCGACTCACCTCAGCATGAGGATCTAGTCCTCCAAGTGTTAGCATGGGAAAGACTCATGGGAATCTGCTCTCTGATCATCTCCCAATACTCAGCACTTCTTGTGAGGTCATTGGTCACATAAATGTGGGATCATTATGTGTGCAGCTGTTATGTCTTTAAAATGTCTCAATATATTGAAACTTTACACAATAGACGATTTTTTCCTGTCTTATGTCAAAGCTATCTCCATGCTCCCTGTTGCCTTTTGTCAGTTCTTCATTGTTTTACATTGTCATATCAATTTCTAAATTACTCTATTGTAAACCATCGATGGAATGCTTTTGTCATGCAGATGCTTGCCAAACAATTGGTCATTCCTCAAATACTTCTCCAATATTTAAATTTCATTATGATTAGAGGTAGACTATTTTCGTGGTTTCCTTCATAAACACATCAACTCCAAATAGTTGCCAGAAATGCAAATCTCAATGGAGCCTACATGTATTAAAGCCATTTCCAAATGTAAATGGTAAGCTTCATATTACCACCACACTTATACAGTGCTTACAGGCAGTAAAGTTTGAAAGATGATAGGAAAACAACACACTATTTCTGTCTTTGTTTCTCTTTCTCTCTCTCTCTTTCTCTTTCCATCTTTATATGTTAATTGAAAGGCCTGAAAGCCTGGTGAAAGTGTAGGAAAATGTAGGCACACAAACAGCAGCTAGACGATTCACTTAAAAAGTATTGCTCAACAGTTACCGCTGGCCAAAATGCCTCCTTTATGATATTATTTAGATAAAGATGCACAAGGGAAAAGTGCTATACGAAATCCACTATTTAGTCGATTACACATTTTTCATTCAATTGAGTTTTAATTTCAGTAGGTTGCTTGTTTTTATTTAGTGCAGCAGGATGTTTTGACTGTGTCCCCACATCTGCAAACCTTAGACTGAAATAGTATAGTACCTTGCTGTTGTTGTAAGCTGAAGACAGAGACATGTTTTATGTTTGAATTTCATTTTATCATATCAATGTGATACCAATACCTATTTTAGGCTGCACAATATACATTTTACGTCCAAGCAAAATAACAATATTGGTCCTACATTTTACAATATGCAAAATGTATATATTCCTTCACATTGTGAAATTAATAACAGTCATTCAACAAAGAACAAAACATTTCCCCTAATACAATAGAAAATAATAAAGGAAGAATAATCTCTACAGGAAGAGAATACAAAGGCTGTGATACATAGCCAAAACTTCTCTGGGTTCTATGTTTATCAGTCCGGGTCTTCAATGTGCGCGCACCTTGGCGCATCACCAGGGTCTCCAAAGCGGCTGCGTTCCACCTGCGGTTAGGCACTTTTGTGTGTTGCTCCTGTACAGAACCCCTCTACAGTTCGGAGGCAAAATTGCTTTACTCTGCAATGGAGCTCTGTGTAAGTGATTAATCAGTTTCTGTTGTGATTCGGTTGGCTGCTGGTGCGCAATCAGAAAGCGGAGGGTCTCCTCAACACACCGAGTGAATCCCTCTGCAAAGCTAGGCGTGCTCCCGTTAGCAGAGGCAACAGCTTTGTTTTCCTTCAGGTAGAAAACAGCAGTTTCTAGAATATCAGCTTTCTCTAGTTTTGAGTGTGGTTGCTGGGCTTCAAGTTCTAGTTTAAGTAGCGTTTTTAGGTGTTCAATGCTGCAGTTGATGCGGTCTCTTCTCATCTTCTCCACAGCTGGTTTTCTCAACTGAAGACAGAAAAATAAAACGTTATTATTAGCAATCAGCCTACATTTCCCACAGTTAGAGGGTTTTTAACAACTTTTCAGATACATCAATCACTAACGTGTCTGCTTTCAGCAGAATGTATCACTTACTTTAATTTTATTTTTTGTGCTAAGCATCAAGTTGTCAACTGGTACAGGTGACATTCTATTAAGATCGTTCGTTGGTAAATAGTTGGTTGTCAGAAGATATCTGTCTTCAGAAAGAGAGCTCTGCTCTGTATTTATATCAGCCGACACCCTCGCACTGTAAACGGCTTGGGTCTCCGTTTGACAGGGGTTTCCCACACTAGCCGACCAATCAGGAGTGCGGACTGTTCAATGACAAAGGCTCCAATTACTTCATGCTAAATTGACCGTCCATTGCCTTTGGACAATGAACGTGTCCCAGGGGACAGGTGGAGTACGTAATAAATGAGTGCCATAGTTGACTCTTTCCCTCCCTGGACTGCATTCCAAAATGTGTTACCCCATTCACATCAAAGACCAATAGACCAAAAGGCGGGAAGAGTTGCTTACCATCAGTGAATGGGATTTCCAAAAGATTATAAGGACCAGGCATATGCGCCCTGGTTGTTGCTATCCTGGACTTCCCGCTCCTTTTCCTTGCTTTAGGGCATAGGGCTTAATTTACAAGCCCCGAACTAGCCCAAGACCAGGTAGACATAAGGCTGTTTAGATATTCCTTTGTGTATTGATCGTATTATCCGTCTTTATTTTATGAATAATACTTGTAACATCTTCCTTATTTGTTTTAAATATTATTCATTCTGGAAGACTTTGCATTGCCTTCCAATATACCCTACTAAAGGTAGGCTGTAGTGTCCTAAACTAATATCTTAATGAATTAGTTTATGGTGCGCTATCACGGAGCATTGTCATTACTTTTCAAATAGGGTAAATTGGGAGGCTATAGGTTGGTTTAGTTTTACTTTTTGTGATATTTTTCCGTATATCTCTTGGGAATTAGATTTCCCTTTGCGTGACTGATGCGGTATTGAGCGCGGCACACGTCCATTGTTGCGCTGTTGAAAGTGTGCTGTGGGAAAGTTGGGACAACACAGCCTACAGGATTAGCCTTTGAAGAGGGGAGCAGCAGCTGGCCCGCGTGCGCGGGAAACCGCTGTCAACTCAGGGAACTTGTATGCTTTATCAACCCAGTCTTTATCGAGCCACGTTTTATCTCTCTGTATGAATTCAGTTATATTATCGATGAGATCCAGTTTTCCTAAAATAAGGCTTTAAGGATACATGTTGGCTATGATATTTTTGATATATCTAAAACAGGAAATTACGCACCTTTTCACCCAATTCTTTCTTTAGATTTATAAAAAATAAAGGCCAGTGTCAGTGTATGTCCTTGTGCTGTTAATCAGCCACACATTTTCCTAGGGACACAATGCATTCCTTCCTGTTATGCTGTGAAGCAGGCTTTGACTCTGGGTAGGTAGCCCCAGCGTGGGTGACAGCTCTCCCACAAAGACAGGGGCAGGTGCCTGGTGTCACGCGCCTCATGAAGTATCCTTGTGACTCGGGGCAGCCTCCCAAAGAACCTGGGAAAGAGCTGACCTCTCTTTGGAGGTGCCTGATCTGCCTCCTTCCCCTTGATGTGGGCCTAGGCAGCTCTGTAGAATTCCAAGAAACATGGGACATTCACAGTGAAGGCGTGCAGGGGAGAAAAGCCACTTGAGGCGGGAAAAGTTGCCATTGTCAAAGGCCTTCTGTCGCAACTGACACCCTGCTCCGTTAGGGAGTGCGTTTTGTAGGGTCCACTGAAGGGTGGTTCCTATCAATGGATACTTGTTCTCCTTGGTCACTTTATTGAACTACCCTATGTATGGAGGACACATACTAGGAATGTGCAAATATGTTTCAGCTCATTCACTTGTATTGGCTATCATTTGATGTTCCAGAATTATGTCTGCAAAAGTGGTTGTTGCATTGACTAGGTAGGCTGCGTGAATTTTTCTTTTCAACTCTGACTTACCTGTGTTACTCTAGTGTGAGTGTGTGTGTGTGTGTGTGTATCTCTGAGAGAGAGAGAGAGACAGAAAGAGAGAGAGACAGAGATGGATAGAGCGAGAAAGAGAAAGGCATTGGCTCTCCCAGCAGATGTCCAGATGGCCCCATTGAGACCCAGGCATAATGAGGACTGATGGATCAGTGGCGGTGGTGGCAGGGTGGGCCACTAGCCCTCAATGGAGGCCAAAGTGTGGGAAAGAGGAGCAGGTCCGAGCTCTCACACATTCTTCAGTGGAGAGAGGGCCTTTGGCTGCACACAGACACTGGGGCATCTGGGCTCAAAGCCATGGAGACTGTTTGGCGTGTGTGTGTGGGAGAGCAGGGGTCTGTGGGTGTGTGGGTGTGTGTGGAGGGAAGCCATTGGTTGTGGTCCTGAATGGGAAGGAATGTCCACCACATTGGAATGTGGTCATATTCAAAAGATGGGGTTTACAGCGGCACAGTTTGTCATGTCCCACTTCTGGTGCAATCTTGAGGAGTCCAGAAGAAAGGCAGCGGGTTTCCCTCCAAAAAGGCCTACCATCTGCCACTTCTTCACATGCTTCATATGTGCATCACTTGTTACACCTAAGCATCTCCACATTCCGTGTATTAAAACTTTTTTTTGCATCTATGAGAATCTGTAGAAATGTATTCAAAAACATGAAGTGTCAAAAATGTTTTAAAGAATAATGTCTTATTCCCCGAGTCTTCATAATGATATTAGCCTGTCTGTTTGAGTGAGGAATAATAAGTCAAATCTCACCCCTAGACTAAAGTCTTAAAACGAATGTTCCAAATACACACTTCACTGTACATCACAGGCAGTGCTTGGGCAGCAGGTGGTCACACACATTTCATCGACAGCCCGAGAGGGGCCCAGGGAAGGGAAGATGAGAGGCGAGCTAAGGTGTAATCAGTGGTAGGTAAGTGTGCCCCCCATCCCATCCCTCACCCTTACTAACCCTCCCCACCCTAAACACACACACATACACACACACAGAGAGAGAGGCCAAGCGATGTGAACAGGGGTGAGGGGGCGAGCACACGCGTCCCCAGACTCATCTGATCTAGCCCGCAGGTTGAAAGGGTGCCTCCAGAGAAGGGGGGTTCTGGCTGGGCGGTTGAAGATGAGCTAGGGGGACGGGGGGGGGGGGGGGGGGGGGGTGGGGGGGGGGTAATTAAAGTAAGGGTGGTGGTGATGCCACCCCCCGGGGCATAACACACAAACAAAACCCATTAATAAAAAAATAAGC
>JAVQIZ010208020.1:0-13879 GCA_036023535.2 Galaxias brevipinnis
TGATTGTGTTCTGGTGGTGACAGAAGGTGGTTGGGCATGGTTAGCTCCGCTGCACTGGGAGTGCCCTCAGTCCCCCCCCCCCCCCCCCCCACACACAACAACGCTGCCTCCTGGTGACAGGCCACGCCGCTAACAATGGGCTGCCTGAAATAGAACCTACAGTAACTACAGGAACTGGCCAAACTCCCGCCTCGGGCTGGAATGACACAGGTGTGGGTGGTTCAGGCGTTCCATGCCTAAGCTCCATTCACGTAAACTGAAGACAAAGCGGGCTGTGGTGTTTTGATTACTACAGTTGGCATAACATTATGTTTGTCTGGGGGGATTCATACGACGATAATGAGGATGAGTGTTACCACAAGTTTTGATATTTCCGAGCTGCAAGGGGTTGTGCAATATGAACAGCTTATTTTTACATACACATGGACACAGCGATGCCACTATGATGGTAGTGCGAGTGAATGCTGTTGTCTGGGCACACTGGCCTAATTCCATGTGAGAATGCAGTTGACGCCGGATCCAAAACAGCAGCCTGCTACACAAGCTAAAAGGGTGTCCACCCACTGCACACAACCGCAGCACGTACGTTATAATACCTCACTACGGGATTTCCCTAATCGACACTCGCCTTCCATAGAAGCGCGGCCGCAAGAGTCCCGTCAGTGGCGTTGCGTAAGGCGCTGTGCGACACTGGTAGTTTATGGTAAGCCAGAGAAGCCATGCGGGAGAGTGACAGGGGGCGTCTCCGCCCACCTTTAAAGACACTTCTCTGGCCAAACAGGAAGCACCTCGTCAAGGTGCCAGAGCAGTCCTGATGTGGCTTCTAGGAAAAGGAGGAGATGCACGCACCTGACAAACACTGTAATCAGGGAGGCCGTCTCAACAAAAGCATTCCTCAGGCTGATTTGGGGTCAGATTTGAGCAAGACGTTTTCTATGGCCTGGAGGAGGGGAGGGGTCTCTATTGAGAGACTGGGAACAGAGTGTGTTCAGGCGTCCCTCCTTATGATTCATTAACACCCCAGAATAACCGATAGGTAAATATTTAACGTTGACATTCCCGAGTAATTGGAGAGAGAATGAGGAGTGTCGTGATCAGCTCCAGTAACGGTGAACAATCGCCCGTTTACACCCCCTCCCCCTCCCCCTCCCTCCCTCCCTCCTCCTTCTGTCCCTCTCTCATCTCCCTGATCATCCCTGTTACTCCTGTGATTTTCTCTCTCTATACCCCGGGGCCTCCTCCTCCTCGTCTCTCTCCCGCTCCCTCTCCCTCTCTCTCTCTCTCTCTCTCTCTCTCTCTATCTCTCTTCCTCTGCCTCTCCTCCTCTCTCTTTCCCTCCGCCTCTCCCCACCTCTCTCTCCCGCTCCCTTTCTATCCTCTGCCTCTATCCACCTCTCCCCTCCCCCTCTCTCCCCCTACCTCTCGATCACCCTTTCTATATCTCCCTCCCCCCTGACCCCCCCCCCTCTCTCTCACACACTCGTTCTCGTTCTCTCGCTCTCTCTCCCTCTGGGCCAGTATCAAATTGGGCAGCTGTATATGATCAGCAAGCACAGCTGTGAGCAGAGTGGGGCAGGGGAAGGGGTGGAGGTGGTGAGGAACGAGCCGGACACACACCCACAGCACGGAGCGGGCCAGGTGACGGAGAAACGCATCTACCTCAGCAGGTACACACTCACTAACACACACACACACACACACTCACTAACACTCACTAACACACACACACGCACACACACACACACACACACAAGCTCACTAACACACACACTAACACACACACACACACGAACACTAACACACACATTAACGCACACAGACACACACACACACACACTAACACACTCTGTACTCTTTCTTCCTCCCGTACACACCAGAAAGTATGAATGGTACAGTACCTGGAGTGAAACCATACAAGCCAAAGCACTAGGTGGAGAGAAGCAACAGCCCCTCAGGTGTAATTAGGAGGGAGTCCTGTGCTCATTGAGTTATAAATGGCTCCAAAGCACTCATAGTCTCTCTGCTCATCTCTCCTTCTCCCTCTCAGTAAGCTGCCTTCCTGGGTGAGTGCCTTTGTGCCGAGGATATTCTACGTGACCGAGAAGGCCTGGAACTTCTATCCCTACACTATCACAGGTTACACGCACTCCCACATCCTGACACACTGCGTGTGTGTGTTTGTGTGACAAAGAGGAAGTGTCAGTCTCACGATACATTATAGAAACCGTATTTACTTTTAGCAGCTGTCTTTCCCAATGTTTTTACATTATTTATCCCCCAGTGTGCTTGTGTGCAACAGCAGCGTGTTTGTGTGAATGTGTGTGTTAGCATGCGCGCCTCTGTGTGTGTGTGTGTGTGTGTGTGTGTGTGTGTGCGTGTTACTAATGATGTTTCTCTCCATCGGTATGCAACTTCCCCGGTGCTGCAGAGTACTCCGTGAGTATTCTCCAACTTCATTTGCATTAATGCAGTAGCGTTCATCCTTACCCCCCCACCCCCTCTCAACATCAGTGTACATAACCTCCATCCACTTTCCTCTGCGTCTCTCTCTCTCTCTCTCTCTCTCTGTCTCTCTCTCTCTCCTGCCCCTGCCTTCCTCCCTGTTCTACATCCAGGTCTCCTTCCTTCCCAAGTTCAGCATTCGAATCGAGACCAGGTTTGAGAACAACAAGGGTGACAACAACAATGTGAGTGTGACTGAGGGGAGGGGGAGACAAAGGGGGAGAAGGAGGGAGAGAAGGAGGGAGAGAAGGAGGGAGAGAAATTGCAATCTTCTCTGCAATGCGAACAAAATGTTCATCAAATTGATGTGGCCATTACAGGGAAAACAAGCAAAGCACAGAATGCAATATCGGCAGATCTATTAACTAGACTCATAGTGTGTGTGTGAGTGTGTGTGTGGGAGTGTGTGTGGGTGTGTGGGTGTGTGTGCGTGTGTGGGTGGGTGTGTGTGGCCTGCTTGCTTCAGTGGCTTTACTAGAGCCCAAAACGGTCTCACACACAGCGTTGTGGTGCTGGCCCTGCATAGTGTCACAGTAACTATCTCCAAGAATGAAGAACACAGGCCCCAGCACGCCTGCACACACTAAAATCAACACGCCAGCACGTGTGCATCCAGAAAAGGTGGCAGAGCTTGTTTCAGTTGTTTCTCCGTGCACCTGCTG
The DNA here is from genome assembly GCA_036023535.2 of Galaxias brevipinnis. Classification (NCBI taxonomy): domain Eukaryota; kingdom Metazoa; phylum Chordata; class Actinopteri; order Galaxiiformes; family Galaxiidae; genus Galaxias; species Galaxias brevipinnis. Next base: position 3,165 of record JAVQIZ010208020.1, read on the forward strand.
CACGCCTAGGTAACATGTGCATTTGGCTGTAACCCCCGAAATCCAGAGGCAACGGGCGGACAGGATGACATGCAGCGACAAGCCGCGCACAGCCCCCACCGAAAGCGCGAGTCGACGTCGAACCGTCGCGCAGAAAGAAAAAATCCTTTTCCACTTTCCCGTGTGACACACACTATAGTGGGACTGGGTGGTACAGTACACACAGCAGCTAGACGAGGCGCTGCGTTCGCTACAGAGCTGGATGTGAGGGCACACAGACTATGACAGCCCTAGGAGAGAGTGTAGCATAGCACACACAGACTATGACAGCCCTGGGAGAGAGTGTAGCATAGCACACACAGACTATGATGCACTAGTTTCCCCTTTCCATCAGTGAGTCATCGCGGCTGATCAATGAACACAGCCTTCTGTGGGAACACGCAGAGGAACAAAGCAATAGTTAGCCGGCTTCTTGGAGTTTTTTGCCGCCATACCCTTCTATTGTCTCAAAGAGAAAGTGTGTATCTTGCTCTTTCTCGTTCTCCTTTCTCGTTCTCCTTTCTCGTTCTCCTGTGCTCCTCTGTGGTTTCCTGGGGGACACTCAGGGGTATTGTGCTGGCTGGTACGGTGTGTGTGTGTGTGTGTGTGCATGTGTGTGTGTGTGTGTGTGTGTGTGTGACCTTACGCTGATCTCTTTACTCATCTACTCACCCCCGCCCTGCTCCATTGAGTCTATTCTGGCATGTGACCCTCCTCCTGTGCCCATGCAGGTATTTGGGGACACGCCAACCCCAGCAGCGAGTGTGAGTTGCCTGGACATCCTGAGTGACCCTATCCCTGAAAAACACTACAAGGAGTCAGAGGTACACAGACAAGCACACACACGTACAGTATAAACACACAGTATACACACACACACGTACAGAATAAACACACAGTATACACACACACACACACACATGTACAGTATAAACACAGTATACACACAGGCACACACACACGTACTGTCTACACACACAAACCCATTCTGCAAGCTAAGTCACCCCTTGTCTCTGTTCTTTGAGCACACTCTCCCACTGCGGTCTAAAGTTCCTAAAACAGGAGTCTGACCACCGATAAGAGAGTCCTTCTTCCTGTTTATCTGCCATCATCACCCCCTTCTTGTGAAGGAGAAATGTTTCCACTCTTCACAGCACTCCTTAGATACAAAGGTTCATGTGGAACACACACACACACACACTCAGTAATGGTGTAACCAAACTGCAACATGCACACACACACACACACACACACACACACACACAAACAAACACTTACATGCACACGCATTGACAGTTGGAGAAACGTGTGAACTTTAATTACTTTACACAAGCATTAGCTAATTATCATTGGCTATAGGTGCCAGAGAACGTGGTGACACATTCCATTTGCTGTGTGGGAAAACAGCCTGCTAGCTATTTTTCTCACACTTAATCTCTCGACCACACACAGACAGTTGTGGTTTCTTGCTAAGTCAGCAGGTAGGTAATCTTTAACCGTTTGCTCCTCTGTGTAGGACCTGAGTCGCTGGGTGTCTGTTAAGACAGGCCGGGGCCCCCTAGTGGAGGGGTGGAGCCAGGACCACAAGCCAGTCATGTGCTCTTACAAGAGGGTGCAGTGCAAATTCGAGGTGTACGGCTTCCAGGGCAAGACTGAGGAGTTCATTCACAGAGTGAGTGAGAGAACTGCGGTTCCCATCATACAATTCCTCAGTGGAGAATTAATATAACATGCAAATTCATTTAACATGTTTAAGTAGGCCTATGGGAAAAATCTGGTGCTGTGAAAAATCATAACTTACAGTTCGATGGTTTGAGTGGCGCTTCTGGAAGCAGTTATCTGTTTATTTAATTTTTTTTACTATTATGCAAAAATCCAATCCCTGCTGTTGTTTAATTGGTTTGTTTAGGACTGGCTTTTACAATGTGTTTGTTCTGTGAATATTAACAGTGTATCCGAGACATCCTATTGGTTGGCCACAGGCAGGCGGTGGCCTGGCTCGACGAATGGCACGGTCAGTGGCGCCCACACTAAATCACAGCTCTTTTGTAGTTCAATAACAGAACACACGGACACGTTATGAGTTAGGGGGCCCTGCTATACCCAACATGAGGAATGGTGGGAAGAAGCTGTGGCACATCATAAAGGATAATGATTCTCCCTGAGCCGTAATGAGCATCCTGCCGTTTTAACGCTGTGGAACGCTGTGCATGTGTGTGTGTGTGTGTGTCATCCCTCCAGGTATGACATTAGAAGAGGTGAGAGAGTACGAGAGGAAGCTGCAAGAGCAAACCAACAGCAAAGTGAAGTCCAACCCAAACAACTCAGGTAGGTTACCTTGGGAAGGGTAGAGCATCAACTCAGGTAGGTTACCTTGGGAAGGGTAGAGCTTTAACTCAGGTAGGTTACCTTAGGAAGGGTAGAGCATCAACTCAGGCAGGTTACCTTGGGAAGGGTAGAGCATCAAGGGACAGTGGGAAGGAGAGGAATAGTTGAGGGAGGGAGGGAGGGAGGGAGGGAGGATTAAGCTGAAGGAGGATAGTTGGCAAAAAAGGTATAGAGTTTGTATTGGCAGAAGCGTGGAAGAATAAACCATGAGGGAGATTAATGACATGGAGCGTACACTAAAGCAGAGAAAATATGTATACGGAAGAGATAAGTTAGCCAGAGTGAAAGAGTGGAGTGGAGAGAAGGAACTGGGTTTCATTGAATGGCAAAGGAAGCACAGCAAAGAGCATTGTCACCTGAGAGAAAATGACAATAGAAAAGATAGATCTTTTTTTTTACCGTACAAAAGAGAGTAAAAAAGGAGGGGTTGTAGTGTAGGTTTGGTGGGCGGCCTATAAAGTGAGTGTGCATGGCGCTGCTGCAGGCTGATAAACTTGGAAACGCAGTCCACCTGCAGAACTCTTCTCAGCACACTTAACATGAACAAACAAAAAAAACTACAACCACCGCTGCACTTACTGCAAATGTCATCCCTTGTGGAGTTCTAGTCTTTGTATTTGCACGCATATTTTAGTGTGTGTGATTGTGGGTGCGTGCGTGTGTATGTGTGTGTGTTGGTGTGTTTGTTTGTGTGTGTGTGTTGGTGTGTGTTTGTGTGTAACAGAGTGGTCACCATGCCCCCTACTGGATAGTTGGATGAATCTGCAGAATCCATAACATGGCCTGTAGCAGCTTGCGTGGCACGTGTGTGTGTGTGTGTGTGTGTGTGTGTGTGTGTGTGTGTGTGTGTGTGTGTGTGTGTAAGATGGGACACATCAACCCGAAACAGATCTGCAGTCATTGCTTAACCTGCTGCAGCTCGCTGCGCCGCTGTGCCCTGCCCCCGCAGGCCAAACCCTGCTAGTGCAGGCTCCGTAGGTCGGCAGTAATAGAGTAATAGATTATGATTTAATTCATCTCCTGTAATAAAAAAATAAATGGATCTCGTTGACTCTAGAGGCTTCCGCGAGAGCGAGACCCTGTTATGTGAATACCTTGGGGTAATCTAAAGGATTTAACTCATGGCTTACAAATTAGAAAAGGAAAGATCTTCAAGAAAATTGAAATAGATTCTGCTCTGTTTTTCCTCTCCCCTGGTTCGACTCCTCTTCGCTCCTCTTCTGCTTTCCTCGTCTGTCAGATTCGTCTTCGGCGCCTCGCCCCATGTTCTCCCGCTCTCTCTCCGTGACAGACGAGCGCGCTCTGAAGAAGATGGGAGTGACGACGGCTGCCATGCCCGACCCTTCAGCTTTGTCCACACCGCAGGCCCCCATGCGTCTGCACTCAACACCCGAGTGATGCATCACACACACACACACACACACACACACACACACACTATATTCACACTGCCCAGCTTAATTCAGCCCTGGATGCTGCATCTCAAATGGCCAACAACGTTCGAAATGTATTCCTCGACCAACACGCACACACAAAAAGAGAGAAGTATGCACACACACACACATACACACATACACACTGTCACTCACAGTCACACACAAAGTCCGAAAAACTCTCAGATTCTCAGATACGTCCAAATTATGTATTTAACCTGTAAAAAGGAATGTGCACATGAATCCAATCGTTTCATTTACAAACAAAGCATGCTGACTCACTCACTGCACACACACACTCTGTCTAAACAGTGTGTCCTTGCCCTGCCAACCACGCTGTCACAGCTCCAAAGACGCACACGCATGCGTGTGTGAGTGTGTGTTTGTCAGGCTTTACATACAGTCGTTACATTGCACACTGTGAGCCCTCCACCCCCCACCCCCACCCAGGGAGCGACTCAATGGCAGGAGGCCCCCCCTGTGCTCAGCAGCCTACAGAGCTGCATATGGAGTTTAATAGAGAGGATCTAATGTGGAAGAGACGAGGGGAGGGGGATGGATGGGGGGGGGGGGCTGGGAAGGGGGATGCCGATGCTATGGATCTGCTCCATTCTCTCCCCGTCCGATAGGTCAAGCCCGGGTTATGGATGGAGGGCACGGGGGCACTGGATTGGCTCCTTGATCGTCCAGCTCGCCGCCCGCTGAAGGTTCAGGCAGCAGCTCGCCCGCGACGAGAAGTCGATAACGTGGTCGTTTAAACGCCATTAGCTTCTGACGCACGCTAGCAGAGGAGACAGATCACCTCCGTCTGTGTGTGTCAGGTCTCCTACAAGCTGTATGAAGAGGACATCAGAAACCAAATACTCATACATGTGGACTGGGCAAACAGGAGACTTATGAGGGGGAATCTTACGCTTGTAAATTCATTTATAATACAAACAAACAGTTGCATTCTTTTTTGTATCATTAAATATAAACTCTTGTATACAAAGATACAGTTTTTGCGATTGCCTTGTGTTTCCATATCTGCCCTGATAAGTGAAACAATGGTCAGGCCAAACACACTGCCGGCCATGTTTGACGAGTTAGTCGAGTGCACAGCACACACCACTTTCTCACACACTCACACTATCGTCACTAATTGAGCCAATCTGAGATGACTCATGTTCCTAAGTGCTTCCCACCGGCTGCAGTGGGAATGCAAGGAGGGCCAGTTTGTAGAGCGCCGTGGCCTGGTTCATGGGAAAGCGGGCCCAGTACCATGCCGACCGGCGGGTCAGATGAGTTTGGCTATTGTCACAGGGTGAGGTAAGGGACAGGAGGCCCATGTCCATGAACGCTCAGTCACAGGGCGTACCAAACTCGAGGACAAAATCAAAAATAGATCGCGAAAGCCACCCTTTGATGACAGCCTTTGTTCTCTGAGATACAAATATTTAAAGTGTACTCTAAAAAGACACAGCAATGTCAGGCACTAAGGTAGACCTTTTGTTCTGGCATAAATAAGGTACAGGTTCCTTCTTGATAGAATGGGCAGGGTAGACTGTGTGTATCAATGAAGGTACTGGTAAGGTCCTGCATCTGTTTTCCTGATTTTGGTGCCTGTGTTTCTCAGACTACAGTATTGGTGTACAGGATTTGAGAGATGAAAAAGGGGATTTAGTAAGCTGTGTAACTGTCTATGGTCCTAGATGACCTCCTCAGTCTGGGTAAGACCTCAGGACGCCAGCCCAGAGTCAGTAAGCTCTCTCAGAAATATGCATTTGTAGACACAGCCATTGGACTGCATTCCGCCTTATAGCCTTGTGGCTCCTAAAGGAAATACGTTACATCTTGGCGATGATTGGGATTCTTTACTCGGGCTCCAATCATGCCTTATTGGAAAAAATCAGTTATTAGCGTATACTTACCAAAGGCAGCACTACAAAGCAAACCACACACATTCTCTCTCACACACACACACACATACACACGCACGCACGCACACATGCACACACACACACTTCACTAGCAGTGGGAGGCTGATATGAAAGAGGTAGAGCTCAACACAGCAAGGAGTGCTCACAAGTGCTGCAGAGGGACCTTAAGACTGCCGGCTATACTGCATTAACAGCATCAGCTCGCTTTCTTCTGCTCGGCCTCTGTCTGTCTCTCTCTCTCTCTCTCTCTCTCTCTCTCTCTCTCTGACTCACACACACACGCACGCAGGCACACACGTACGCAGGCATGCAGGTAAACACACACACACAGACATCTGTGCCTCTCTCTTGCTTTTAACTCTTTCTTTCTCTCTCCCTCACGTTTCACTATCTTTTGCTCTCTCTCTCTTTGCCCCTTTTGAAATTGTATTTGATCTGCCCTCCTCTCCTCTCCTCTCCTCTCCTCTCCTCTCCTCTCCTCTGCCTTTCCTCTGGAGGGTTTCTCTAAAGAAGATGTACTGTGTTCATTATATGGAAATGTTCCCCTGCTAGGCCATCATAGATCCCGACCCTGTAGCGCTGAATCATGCTGCTCTAGTCCCAGCCGACCGGCCTAGCCCAGCAGAGCAGAGACGGGCAGACCAGACTCTCTCTCTCTGGGGCACGCAAGCCGACCCGGCGCCCAGTCCTGCTGCTGTGCCCAGGGCCTGACTCTGTAGTCCCACATGGACCCGGGGGCCTGGATGAAAAGAAGGGGCTGTGACAGACACAGAGACAGAGAGGGGACACTGGGCACAGAGCGAGAGAGAGAGAGGGAGGGAGAGAGAGAGAGAGAGAGAGAGAGATGGAAAGGGAGAGCGAAAAGGTGGAAGTCTAAAGATGGTATCTTCAAAGGTCGACAAAAGAGAGTGAACAATGGGAAAAGGGGCACAATAGGAAAGGGGGCAGAGGGAGTGAAGGAGACACGGTGAAGGAGAGGGATGGTCAGCGTGTCCGCCTTTGTTCTCGCCTCATCTCCATGGGCTCGGGGCCTAACTCTCCTGATGTACGAGTTTTACTCCGAGATCGATACACACTCCACACTGGCTGGACAGACTACAGCTCGGAGATGAAAATCACCCACGTGTGTGTGTGTGTGTGTGTGTGTGGCGGTGTGTTTGGTCATCCCTCTCTCCGGAAGTCTCTTTAAGTGAGCAGGACCATTAAAGTGAGTGACCATTAAGTTGCATATAGTTCAGCGTGCCACTAGCCTAATCATTCAGCCACCATGCAGGACAACAAAAGCAACACGAATTCAATAGGACATCTGTTTTGGGTGCCTGTTATAGAGATATAGTGAGAGCGAGAGAGAGAGAGAGAGAGAGAGAGAGAGAGAGAGTCAATGAACATGAAAATGTTATAAATATTATTATTATAAATATTATAATTATTAAACTACCTGTGCGTGTGTGTGTGTGTGTGTGTTTGTTTGTGTGTCTGTCTTTTGAGGTGCGTTGTACGTGTGTGCGGTCATGCTGGCGTATGGTTGCGTTCATGCTGGTGTAAGTGTGCGTTCATTCTGTTGTAAGTGTGCGTTCATTCTGGTGTAAGTGTGCGTTCATACTGGTGTAAGTGTGCATCCTTCCTGGTGTAGGTGTGTGGTCATCCTGGTGTAGGTGTGTGTTCATCCTGGTGTAAGTGTGCGTTATCGTGGTGTACGTGTGCGTTGTCCTGGTGCACGTGGATGTCTTGTATAATGATAAATGGTGAGCCTGGCTGGCAGGGTCCCCCCATTACAGTGTCAGCATTACAGTTATTAGTCCGCTCAATCACATAAATGGCTGGAAATCCTCTGTGTATTTAGCCACACCGCTGGGAACCCAATTTGTAACCTCTGCCCAGTAATACGTTTTGCAGGACGTTATCTGGGGACATGCAGAGTGCTGAAGTCATAGAGTATCGCGGAGGAATAATTAAGCCAATTAAGAAAGGGAATATGGATTATGGCGGGGAATCTGCATACAAACAAGGCCCCTCTGGGAGCGAGCAGAATACTGCTGTGCTCCGCTTGATAATCGTCATCGTTAAAACAACTAATGCGGAGGTTCTCTGTCCAACAGTTAGCTGGCGTTGCACTTTGACGGACCTATTATCCGTAGAGAGAAAAGGCCCGCTCAACAGCAGATCCTATGGCTGCTCTGCTGTGGTGAATTGAATTGCGGAAGGCTGACAAAACGTCAAAAACCTCCTAAATCTGTTGTATAGGTCGCTTTCCACGCACACCAATTAATACACAGCTGAGCAGCAAACACAAGTGAGCGCACTCACAAGCTCTATTATTGACACAAACACAAAGAAAGTGGAGCGCCTTGGCTAGGCCTTCATTGAAATTCATGCCTTAAATATCTTAATCAGCACGCCCATAAAGTCTGTGGATTTTAATTGCCCCGCCATGCCTATTAATTACATAACAGCCAAAGGAGCGAGGGCGCCCATATGTTTGTTAATGGGGGTGGGGGGTAGATTAGAATAGAGTGAGCAGAATCCGTTAGAGTACAACGGGCCTTATTGATCCGGCCAAGGCGGAATTGCTTTTCCCCGGCTGCCACGAGCACAGAGAGGATAGCATTCATCTTCATGTAAGGAGCTACAGTAGGAGGAGGAGGAGACGATGTAGAACATGGCCCGCGCGCGTGGCAGCAAGGACGTCGCATCGCAACTGTTAACAGTGACACAGTCTATCGTTAGCTAAACCGTGTGCATATGGTCGGGGTAGGACAGGAGGCCGCAGGCGCACGGAGAGCATATGGCTAGGACACGACAGGGCAGCCACGCGCCGGTGAAGGACACAGCACTTGGAAGTCTTTCACAAAGCACTCACACAGAAACCGCACAGAGAAGGAGAGGTCGGGAGCGATCGTACCGGGTAACAACAAAGTTGATGCTTTATCGTGATGTGGCCGTGAACTTCTTCTGCTCCCCCAAAAGAGCTAACCTGGAGGCATAAAGGTAATATTAAATCAAACGCTCCGTCGCGTACAGGGTTAGTAAACGGATAGGGGTGGCAGGTCGCAGTCAAGTAACTGACATTCAAATAAAAATCACGGAACACACTGCACATTTGAAAGTCCCCTCAGAATTTCAAGACCCAGTTAACTTTCCAGAAGGACTGTAACACAACTCCCACTGATATGGTCAAAGCCTCTGCAATGTACTGTATAGCATTCCTAGTAAGATTCTATTTAGAGAACTCTGCAAATCCAGAGAGGAATAGTCTCCGAGTCTGCTACATACAAAATGGTAATGAGGCTTGATTCTCGAAAAGAGTTCACATAGCTTTTGTATCCCTCTACAGCTCCGTGAACATCTACAACCACTTCCCAGCGCTCCAGGATAGGCTTTTCTCCTCTCCTCCTCTCTGCTCTCTTTCTCCTCATCCCTCATCCTCTGCTCTTTTCTCCCTCTGATTCTCTGCTCTGTCTACCCATCGTTTTCTATTCCACTCTCAGCTCTCTCCCGCTCCCGCTCCCCGCTTTGCTTTGCTTTCCCCTCTCTCTCTCTCTCCCGCTCTCTCTCTCCCTCTCTCTCATCTAAGCTCATTTACACCTTAACCACCTCTCTCTGTTTTATTTGCAAATCAAAGTGATGAAATGGAAGCGGAGAGGGATGATTTGCCCGGTGCAGGGGGCTCCGCTGTCATCCCCTGCGTGGGGGAGTCAGGGTGAAAATGAGAAACGGGGAGGTGGAAGAGGGGGAGGGGGAGGAGAGGAAGGAGAACTAGAAAGTGACTTGACACGCCATGTCCTTTATGCTAAAAGACATAGTGGCTGTAAATGGCTGAGAGGAAAATAGAGAGCTTGCATTGCTCCTGGTTGGAATGGGCTTTCTCAAAAACAAAGATGACTTTCCATTTTGTGTTATTAATTCACAATTAGCTAGTGCATTGAAATGATCCTCCAGTAATGTTGCGTTGTGTTGCTATGAGCAGACACACCATGCTGCTGTGTTGAGCTGCTTCCCAGGCCTCTTATGGAGCCATCAGGGGAGGACCACAGGCAGGACAGAGACAAACAGGTCACCCTTACCTGGGCTAGAGGATAAACGATTCCCCCCCCACCACCGCACCACCTCTCCTCTTCTCCCTCTCTACCCCCGCCACCCCCCTTCTCTCTCATCCCTCTTCCTCCTCTTCTCCCTCCACCCCCCCTCCTCTTCTCCCTCGTCCCTCTTCCTCCTTCCCCTACTCCTGTTTTTTCTTCCCACGCGTTTCATACAACCCCCTTGCTCAATTCCCTTTCTGTGTGTGTGTGTGTGTGTGTGTCAGTGTGTTTGGGTGTGTGCGCGTGTTGGGGGAGGCTTGAGTACAGCATGTACCAGGACCTCAGCTCATGGGCGCTTGCTTGTCCTTACAACACTCCTAGAAAGGCCCAAACCCAAACACTCGAGTTGCGTGCGCACACAAAATGCAGGTGAACACACACGCACAAACACACACTGACTAGATCAGACGTACGCTCTTTGCACTACACTGGAGTTTGTTTGTGTGCTACCCAGTCAGCGCTGTCAGGTTGGAACTGGGTGTAAAACCATGGCAAAGCTCTGCTGTGATCTACCCGTGGATAGTGTTAACACAGTGGGTTTAAGTCTGACACGGAAGGCGGAATGGACATGAAGGATACATGCCTTCACAGTGTTCCTCCGTAGCTGTGGAGGAAAAGGACCAATGATGGGTCAGTCTGCTGGCAGCACTGTGGAGCTCCACCTGTCTGTCTGTCTGTCTGTCTGTCTGTCTGCTGGCAGCGCTGTGGAGCTCCACCTGTCTGTCTGTCTGTCTGTCTGTCTGTCTGTCTGTCTGTCTGTCTGTCTGTCTGTCTGTCTGTCTGTCTGTCTGTCTGTCTGCTGGCAGCGCTGTGGAGCTCCACCTGTCTGTCTGTCTGTCTGTCTGTCTGTCTGTCTGTCTGTCTGTCTGTCTGCTGGC
>JAVQIZ010208032.1:0-10050 GCA_036023535.2 Galaxias brevipinnis
CTCAGGCCAAGGAAAAGCTCTGCTTGATGGATTGGTCTGACAAACCTCCGCATGGAAGCTTTCCTGGGGAGCCCTGAGAGGCCATTCCACCAGCCAGGTTGAGACAAAGCTGCTTAGCCCACGACACGGGGCCGCCGAGATGTAATGCTGTGCAGCCAATTTGCTCTTTGCTAAGGGGCCGGAAATGCTGTTCATGGGAGGAAATCGCTTTGATTTTTTGAGCCTTGCTAATTGCATTCCCCTATGTCTCCATGCACTGAACGATATGTTAGATCTTGTGAGATACAAAGAATGTACCACGTCCCATAGGCATAATAAAGTAAAGGAAAAGATAATGGCAAGAGGACTTTTGTTGTCACTTCAACCAAGTTTTTAAAGCCTTGTATAGTCTTGGCATTGTCTTCATCGTAATTTGACATTTAGGAATATGAATTATGTGAGTGCAACCACATTATAGGTGCACAATAAAGGACTTTGTGCTGTTAATGTTACAATACTATATGATACTTCAAGAGGATTTAATACTTCTTTGTTAGCTAGTCTATTGTATGAATATATTAATCAAATCAAACTTTTCTTCCGTTCAATTAGTCATGACTAAATTACAACAGGAAATTAACTCGCTGACATTTTTCAAGCGTCTTGCTCTTGAGGGAATTCACGTTGACCGTTAATCAATAGAAAAAGGTGAAATAAAAAAAAGAGCGTCCTAACTAATTGAGATTGTCATCTTGTTGAAAAAAAAAAAAAAAACATCATATGGGCGCATGACAGTTGAATAACAAAGAGAGAACGAGACTGGCTAAGATAACAGAATGACATCCACTTGTCTGTTTTTGTAGAGGAAGAATGTCAGAACAGTCCGATCGTGCCCTGGAGAGGTGTCCCTCTTAGAGCTTGTCTCCATGACGCTCTGTGAAAGATGTTAGGCCGCCGAGGAAAAAGATTCATGTTCTAAAACAGAATCTCAAAATCTGCATTGAAATTGCCATTCTGAAACGGAATATTGTAATTGTTTTGTGTTTTTTTTATATATATTTTCATAGCGATTACTACTTCAAGCAGAGTGAATTCCTCATTACTGTAATAAAAAGCCATATATTCCTGCTTGTTGAACACGTGCTGTGGCAACTCCTGTGGCATTCATTATGTAGATTCCATCCACAGTGTAGCAGTACTGTTATTTGCTTACCAGTATTATCTAAATCCTCTTCTCCAATAAACGTATTTCATGGAACTACCGTCTTATTTTCGCCAAGCATGCTTAAGGCGTTGGGACACATGTTGACAGATCTTGGTTACTCTGTTGGTTTTATACTTTATAATTATTTGTGGTGTTTTTTTGCTCATCGTACTTGTTATTTTCTCCTTTGTTTGAAGTTAAGGAAAGAATCCTAGTATGTTTGTTAACTTTGTATGAGGTATTTAAAAGCATATTATGTTCTTTTTCACTGCATGTTTTTTTTTCCTTTTCTAAGGAGAGGAGAGGAAATCATCACATCCATTTTAAATCCAAGGAAGGGGATATTCTTGATTGAAAATGAGCAATCTGATTGCAAATTGCTGGCAGGCTGAGTGATATGAGCACAATAATTCACCCACCTTGTTATTTTGCACACATAATAAGATTTTGTATCGGTTTCAAGCAGTTATTCTGCTTAGATATGAACTCCAAGCAGTGCCCTTGGCCAAAGTAGAAAACTTCTCTACAAATTCAGTATAATATGTAGATATCTTTTTCACTATGATCATTGTCAAGATGTAGATAAAATCTAACCCAATAAATGAGACTCATGCATATTTTAAGAACTAAGTCAAGTTTCTGCAATCCCAGTGTGTCGGAACTTTAACTTTATGTGTAGTTTCAGACTTCTTGATGATACCTGAGAGACTGTGGGAATAATTTAGTTCAAAGTCAGTGCCAAAGTATCCACAATAGTGTTTATAACACTGGTAGTGTTAGCCGTCCGTTTTGACAGCCTGTTGTCAGCTCTGGGAGGTCTGTCTTTGTCCTCATAGCCAGAGACAGCTTGGTTCAGGTTGGGCCAACAGTTGCCATGGCGAGTTGTCACAGAGGGGTCGGAACACGGCCCCATAATGCCGTGGGTGTGTCCATCAGCCCCCGCAACATTTATCTCTGGGACTCCGTCCAGACAGGGCCCCTGTCAGACACACACACACACGCACACACACACACACACACATATACACACACACACACACACACACACACACACACACACACACAGACACTAAGCGAGATCAAAGCCTCCGCACGGCCTAGTGTTAAACCTCCCTTCATATACCAGCAGGCTTCTGGTAGGCGCTCCTCCGTGTCGCTGTCCTCCGCCTCTCAATGTCGGGCCTCTGCCATGAGCAAGTGAGCGAGCAGCAGTGTTTTGGCTTGGAATAGAAGAGAGGAAAACGCCCAGCAACACCGACACGCGTGTGGGTGTGGTGGTGGGAGTGGTGATGCAGGTGATGGAAGAGGGTATACTTTGTCTTAAAGGCACTTTGAGTGCCATGTATGGGAGAATGAACGGCATGGCTTTGAATAAAATGAAACCCCTTCCAAAGGTTAAACGGGCCACAGAAATACCATCAAAATGCCATTTAAACATGGCATGGCCTTTGAATGCTTTCATCGCATCAACCCCTATGAAAACACAGTCACTTGGATGTTTCTGTGAGAGTGCATGGCGATGGTGGTGAAAAGGTCGGCCGGGAGTACTTTGCAGGGAAACCTGCAGGCTTTGATGGCTATCTGCGGTCACATGTTATCAGTGCTGTATGGAACAGGCTATTTTGATCAATAACATCTGCCTCCATTCCTCCTCTCCTCGTCTTTCCTTACCATCCTCAATGTTTATTAGTATTCTATGTAGGTTTGGGGGTTCTAGGTGAGGTCAGGGGTGGTACAATGGAGTCTGGATATTGTGTCTGGTAGAAAGAAAACCAAAAGAAAAAAATTGCTTGTACACAGCTTTATCTTTCTATGTTTTCTGATTGAAGTTATAACAAAAAAACACATTTTCACTGGTGAGTTTTTTATTTCTTTTTTTTTTTTGTTGCTGTTTTTGTTGTTTTGCAGATGAAACAAGAGGAAAACCAGATGGACATTCAAAGCCTATGTAAAGTTACCTTTCTCTCTAACGATGACAGTCCAGCCCATGAGCATGTAAATCACAATTAGTCATAAAGCCACTTGGAAAGACTGAAGCCTATTTGATATGCAGATCCTTCAATGGAGATGTCAGACTAATTTCAAGCCTAAAATGTTACAACCCACCATGAACATCCCTCTACATTCCATTGCTACGCTGACTAAATCTGATTTGGAAATGTGAATTAAAGGACAGTTGAATGGAGCTTGAGAATACAGCCGATGCTATAATGTGTGGATGGACATGGCTTTGACACATCACACTATTTCTGTAAAAGGCTTGTCAGTCCCCTTTACCTTCATTTCAATGGTCTTTGTAAAGCGGGTAGCCTACCGTGGATGAACGCTCTCAACAACGCAATAGTTCTCAGAAATGCAATAGTTTCCTTTATGATTGATATTCTTTGTCGCTCCACTTAACAAATATGTTGCAAAGGACACGTATTTCCTATTTCACAAGAGGATAACTGACTGCGGCGTGGAAGATATTTTAAATTTGTCGCGCTTAAAATGTTTTCCTACTCAATATGCTGTGCCCTGCACCTGTGATAATGACATATGAGGGCATAGACACACACACACACACACTATGCCCCCGAGCCTCCTGGGGTGACCCAGCTTGCAGCTCATACACATTAACCTGAGAAATGAGGGACAGTAAAAAAGATGACAATGCCTCAGCTTCCATTAACTCAAACACTCTTGGCCCAGAATGCAACAGTGCACACCGGTAATTAATTTTCCCAAGGTCAATTATTGTCAAGCTTTTAAAAAATAATGAGGAGAAACTCCCTGAGGTTAACATGAGAGAGTCATGTCGTTTTGAAGGAACATTTACCTAAAAGAACCTTTTTCTTGTTTGTAAGTTTTTGGGTTATTTTAGTCTTGTTCAGTACTCGGCTGATTGTTTTGGGTTATTGCAAAGAGGAGAGAGAAAGAATTAAAAGGGATGGGAAGTCTATATCGGTGACATCTCCGATAATAGCAAATAATGAAAAACAAACAAAAAAACTTTACTTGTATGATAAATGATTGACAATTGCTTCTTTAAAAGAGGTTTTGCCCCACTTTCTTAGTAAATACAGGTTAATGCGAGACCATTTCATCGACCCATTTAAACACTTCTTCTTATGTTAGTGTAACTAGGTCTATTACATTTTTAACATTATAGTAGTTACCACTACACAAATTGTATAATCATAGTCTTTTTTCTCCTGCACTGACCATTTTCAGCAATCACTAAGTATGATGAATAGTCTAATGTTATGGGAAATATATTTAATAAAAACTAAAATATGCTTTTTGTCCACATAGACCCATTGCTCAGTATCCTCACATTACCAGCGTATAAACCTTTACATTTCTAAAGCTTCACTAGAAAAACATACTTAGTCCTGATCAATTAGTCTCATTCAAGAATGTTGATCAGGGCTCAACTAGAGGTACTCTTGGTTACCAGTCTGAGTACACACCACAGAAAGGTCCCTGTTCCTCCCTCCATCTCCAGGCAGACAACAGGTTAGCTCCTGATAATGACCAGACCAGTGATGGACAGCTGGGGTGTGGGTTTGCTTACTTCTGAGGCTTTCACACTGATGGACAGCCCCGGTGTCTGTCTGTCTGTCTGTCTGCCAGACTTCCAGCTTTAAAAACCTGCTGCACTGATAAGCCCAGTCTGGCAGAGGGACTGGTCATGCACGCTGCTGTGGAAGGGCTCTGCACCTGCTCCAGCAAAGCCTCTCCAGCTTGGCTGCGTGGTGACACAGAGGCAGCAGCCAGGAGACGCTGTCAGGCCACATTAGAGGCATCATCAGATGATCATCAGATGTGCAGCCAATGTCACCTCTGCACCGCAAGCTATTTTGCTTTATTTTAGCACAACCTACCGTAGTGTGTGAAATCTGAAGTTTTTGGTGTGAAATCTGAGAGTGGGTTAACAACCTGCTTTCAAACTATTTTCATTAGTTCTTTGGAGGAACTGTCTTTCATGTGTTTGAGCTGTACGTTAGCTTCAAATTATGTCATTTCAATCAGTAAAATAGGTTTTTGAAGTACTTTCACAGTACCCTTTTAATTTTACGACAGAGCTGCTATCACTTGTCATGGTGAAATAAAAAATACACAGATATTTTCACACAAATACTGTCTCAACTTGGATGAATTAAGGATTCTTTTCACAGCTTAGAAACACAGAAAAAAAGTTTAGACCCACCAGTGTGATAAACCTGTATTTACCTGAGGGCTTCGTAAGTACTGTTAATTCTGATCAAACTGAGGGTCCATGGAGACCAGGGAGGTGTGTGGAGACAGAGAGAGGCCCAGTGCTAATTAAAACTGAGGAGAAGCAGCAGATGGCCTCTCCACAGCTGGAAACATCACGCTGCTTCCTGGCTGGGTTTGGAGACTGCTGGAGGCCCGGTGTGTCTGTCGGTGAGGACGCTCATCTTTCTTGGCATTGATAGACTATTTAGGGTTATACCTGAGAGATTACACACCTGATGTGATGGGTAATTATTCAATATAATTTATGTGTCGTAAGAATACAGGAACTTTATGTTGAGTAACTTTTTTTATGATTCAATGAACAGCCCCACTTTTACAGACGAACATCTGTAGGATAGATTAAGTTTTACACTCTTTTAAAGCCTTTGAATTTGAGCAAGGCTCACCGTAGCATATGCAATTTTATCGACTCTGTCCTGTCTGTTGCTGCGTGTTACTATACTGTAGATTCCTGAGAAACACTGTTCTGAGACCTATTCCCTCAACAGCATGTCTGAAAGCAAACAAAGGCAACCAAAAGATCCTTGTTGATTCATCGCCAGGATGTTTTCTCCTCACACTGAGTCGTGCTTGTTCCCTCAATGCACTGTGGGTCTGGTGGTGGCGGGGGGGGGGGGGGGGGTAAATTCAGGGGTGTAAATCATGTGGCCATTATGACATCCGTTCTTCACGGACACAACGACGTTGTCTGCTTCTCCACACACATTAACTCCAGGAGTGACTATTCTTTTATGGTAGCCTTGTCAGAGATTGAGACAATTGTGTATTACACAAAAAGGAGACCGATTGAAAATCTCCACAGGGAAATTATGGAAGAATTGCTTCTCTTGAATTTTCCACCAATACTCTGAACTATCAGGTTCCTGTAACGTAAACCTTGTGGGTTTCCAAGCCAAGGCATACAACAAGCAAGTAGCCTGCCCTATCAATATTATGAAAGCATACACTGTACATATATAGAGAGAGAGATAGTTGGGCCTTTTATCCTATTCATGCTTAGTCTATAGAGCCAGATGGTCAGTAAGGTCACCAGCACCAACAAATTTTACTATGCTAAGGTAAACCCTCAAAACCTTTGACCTGTCTTCCACTTGCCAATATCACCAAGTACAACCAAAGTTAGCTCTCTAAGAGCGGTGAGCAGACAGACAGACAGACAGCCTCTTAATTCAGTGTGCTATTGCTTTGCATAAAAAGCGGTCTGCTTTCACCCCTTTTCGCCCACCGTTTTTCGCCCGAGATTCACTGGGCTGTCAGAAAACAATTGTTCCTTTTAAGAGCCAGGGGCCGGTGCACCTTTAATTTTAAAGATGTTATAAAGGAGCTGCCAGCATGTGATGGATGGGCTGTGGGAGACTCCTGTCACGTGTTCCACTACTAAGACAGCCGAGGGGCTGTAATCACGAGACCCCTGTATCGATGCTGTCAGCTATAATGGGATATGCACCATGCATTTGCATGTGGTTGGATGTTTTTTTTTTCCTCTCTACTGTGTAGCATTAGGAGGCAACCCCCCTCCCCCCGGTATGCGTGCTCAGAATGTCACCGGGTGAAATTGCAGTGTCATCAGTGAAGAATGCTTGCGTATGTATCGTGGCCTAACCGCGTGATGTAGAGCTGTTGGTGTACATCAATACTTCTTTTGACAAACCTTGGATTTGGCTACCGGAATGTCTATATCTCCTGAGAATGATGTACTGAGAAATGTGCTGCAGTCAAATTGTTGGCCAGGCAATTACACCAACATTAAGATTTCTCGACATATTAGTTCTCAAGTCAACTGCTGTTATCGTTTAACCTCACTCAAGTGATTTGCTAATGTATGTGCCATTGCATAAGTTGTCTCTAGACCTGGGTATGCAGTATATCAACAACATATCCCCTGTTGTTTCAGCGACCAATAGGACATTAACTCCCAGTATATTCCATCATCTCTGAAGCTCGCTTGAGAGTTTTTTGCTTTTGCAGAAATAGGCTTGTGTAGTTACCGTCAACACAGGCTAAGCTGTGGGTATAACCCCCCAGAGAGAAAGAATGGATTCAAACCCAGCCTGTGGGTTCACTGCTGCCCACTGAAGCCTGTCACAAAGTCAAACACAAGTTCACGGTCATTTTGGTGCAATTTCAGTCCCACTACCGTCATGGCAAACATAGAGGTTGCCAACCTCAGTGTGTCACACTGATGACCTCTTCTCTGAGCCTTCTGTAAATACCACATACTGTAGTAGAGCTGGGGTCAACTCCATTTTTAATAATAGCAAGAAGATATTTATATGGGGGCAGCACGGTGGCTCAGTGGGGTAGCACTGTTGCCTCACAGCAAGAAGGTCCTGGGTTCAATCCCCACCAAGGTCCCCAAGGGCCTTTCTGTGTGGAGTTTGCGTGTTATCCCCGTGTTTGCGTGGGTTTCCTCTGGGTACTCCAGTTTCCTCCCGCAGTCCAAAAACATACAGGTTAATTAGTGACTCTAAATTGTCCGTAGGTGTGAATGTGAGTGTGAGTTGCTGTCTGTCCCTATGTGTCGGCCCTGTGATAGACTGGCGATCTGTCCAGGGTGTACCCCGCCTCTCGCCCTGTGTCGGCTGGGATAGGCTCCAGCCCCCCGTGACCCTGCATAGGATAAGCGGTATAGCTAATGGATGGATGGATGTTATTTATATGTTTACGGAAAACAAATTAGTCAGAATTGGAAGCTACATTATTAAACCGTATTATTGTACAGCACACTATTAGCTGTGACAGCTTACTTGCGTCAGTCCTTTTGGCCACAGCTGATATTTTAGCGGAACAGATTAAACTAAACCATTATCAAATAACAATGTAAATATAATGTGTTCGTCTATAATTAAAGACACACCTTAATTGAACAACCAATAACTCAAATATGTTAAAGTGTCATATGAAAGTGTGCAGTGTTATTTGAAAGCTAATACCTTGTAATTTCTTAAGGGGTGCTAATTTGTTGTGTTGGGACAATTGCACATATACAATATACACTAGGCCTAAGTGTTCATTTTATTTAAATTTATCTTAAAAATGTACATTTCCAATGTCAGATCTTTGAAACTGGACATTCATTGAACTAGATGTCTGGGCAAGGTTTTGAATGCAAGTTTTCCCAAATGCAAATTTACCTGCTTTACACTAAACCAAAATCTGTGTACACTTCTGGCTGTCTCGTTGTGTAGTTATTTAAAAAATAAAGACAGCGCTAGGAACTTGCTCAGCCAATCAATCAGATTACTTTAAGATAGGATTTGTTTTCACGCAAATATTTTACTGATTACAGGGGTATCAAACACTCTTGTGAAAGATTTTTGTATGCCCCATTGGCTTAACCTGTATATTTCTTATTACAAATGCTAGAGCCACTAAATCGACCCATCACCCCCCCCCCACCCCCCCCCCCCTTGTGTATGCATGGCCATATAATTTATTTAATGGTCAAAAATCGATTCTGATGAACAATTCTATACACAGACAGTTGTGTGCATGATGAATCTTTTTAAAAAATTGGTATCATTCAACTTTGTGAGGTATCACTACAAACTTACCCAATGAACTGAGGATTTCTGTGAAAGGTACAGCTCATGTCTTGAAAAAGACATCCGTTGGGCCATTCCAGCTCTTACTTGCAGTGAACCTGCAGCAATGTTAATGTTGAACTTTGACGCATAGTGCAAAATACGTTCTGAGCATTTTTAAGATGACTTTTCTCAACTGCTGTCTTTCCTGCATGTCTTCGTTATGTTTTGTATCGTGGAAAATTTATGTTCATAATACATCCTTTCCAGATGTTTTTCTATCTTTAAAAATATTTTCTATGATGCAGATTTAATAAAAAATAAAATGTATGCCCTTGGCTGTTTTAATTACCATATGTTTTCAGTGTTATTTTTCATAAATAAATAAAAACGTTATTAGCAGACGTCGTGGACACATTTGTTTCAGCAGTTTTTGCTTGAAATCCTGAATGTTGTTTCTATGATCAGTCCTGTGTGACAGAATTTCATTAATTGAATTGAATTGAAAGCCTTTATTGTCATTATACACAGTACAATGAGATTAAAAGAGCAACTCCTTAAAGTACACACATCCTCTTCCTCTCAATCTCAGTGCAGCTGGAGTACCACACAGTAACAGCGTAGGTCAGCAGGCTCTCGATTGAGGAACGATAGAAAGTCACCATTTATTAAAAATAAATGTCTGCTATACTGTGTGGGAGGAGTTCGGGGAGGCTACGGAGAAGGACTTTTGGTTGGCCTCAAGGAAGTTCTGGCAAACCGTTAGACGGCTCAGAAAGGGAAAGCAGGGATTGGCCCAGGCTCTGTTGAGCAGGGGAGGAGAACTGCTGATCCGGACTGGGGATATCGTCGGGCGGTGGAAGGAGCACTTTGAGGAACTTCTTGACCCCGCCAGCGCGTCCTCTGTGGAGGAGGCAGAGTTCGAAGACTCGGAGGAGGTCTCGGCCATATCCCTGGCAGAAGTCACTGAGGTAGTTGGGAAGCTCCTCAGCGGCAAGGCGCCGGGTGTGGATGAGATTCGCCCCGAGATGCTGAAGGCTCTGGACATTGTTGGGCTGTCTTGGTTGACACGCCTCTTCG
>JAVQIZ010208069.1:0-11279 GCA_036023535.2 Galaxias brevipinnis
CCACTCTCTATACACAGTACACACACACACACACACACACACACATACACTGTATACACAGAGCACACACACAAACACTCTATACACGGTACACACATACACACCCATTCTCTATACACAGTACACACACACACACACACACATTATACACAGTACACACACACAAACACTCTATACACAGTACACACACCCACTCTCTATACACAGTACACACACACACACACTTTATACACAGTACACACACACAAACACTCTATACACAGTACACACACAAACACTCTATACACAGTACACACACACACACTCTCTATACACAGTACACACACACAAACACCCACGCACTCTATGCACAGTACACACACAAACACTCTATACACAGTACACACACAAACACTCCATACACGGTACACATACACACAAGCACGATATACAGAGTACACACACAAACATCCACACACTCTATACACAGTACACGCACAAACATCCACACACTCTATACACAGTACACACATACTCACACACACACATATCTTAGAAGATCTTTGGATGCTTTATTGTTCCATCTAGAGGTCCACATATTATTCCTCTGTCAGTCATACGCCATTCAGTTCAGCCTCCTAGCAGCCTACTGCTACCCAGGCGTGAACACCACAGACCAGAATATGAAGATGAGGATGATGCAGCCTGCCTCTCCATAACTCTGGGCCGGCCTTAGTGCGAGCAGCATCAGGAGGGGGTATGTGTGTGTGTGTGTGTGTGTGTGTGTGTGTGTGTGTGTGTGTGTGGGTGTGGAGTGGGCGAGCTGTTGGGAACATGACTTCCACCTCAGATGGAGAGAGAGCGTTTTTCTCTTGGCTCCGGTCCACCTGCTGGACACACATGGGGCGGGGGAAGGGCTGGCCGATTGGCTTTCCTCACGCCGATGCGAAACAGCCTGGTTATTGCGCCTTGCCCAGGAATTCAGCTCAGCCTGCTCCGACGCCATTCCCCTAACAGCTCCCGCTCTCCCGATGTAAACTTGCACCTCTGGCCAATCACATTTCAGCCTCACGCTGTGTGTGTGTGTGTGTGTGTGTGTGTGTGTCTAGGCACCCAAGGAGACGCTAGCCAAGTCGGTGTTAGCGGAGCTGCCTCAACAAGTCACCCAGTACTTCAAGCAGCGCAACATGCCGCCTAGCAACACGGCGGCCGAGTGATGCCAAGGAACGCTCCATCTTGCATGTCAACTACGTCCACTGTTTACAAAACGACCACAAATGCATGAAGAGGTTTTTTTTTTTATTACGTAATTTATTTAACTGATTTTGTAAACATCTGATCCAAAACAAAGACTCTGTTAAAGGATGAAGTCTCGAGTATGTGGCAAATGCGCAGTTATGATATTCCTTGAACTGAATCAGAGCAGATTTTTTGAAATGCATACCGTATATCGAATGTACATTTATAATGCTGTTCTTTGTTTATATATATAAAAACAGATGTTTACTAGCTGTTTACATGTATCTTATGCCGTGATAATGTGTATTTTATTGTAAGTGTAGACTGTGCATCTCTGTACCAAAAGTGTTGTTATCGATTTTATAATGTTGTTTACTGTTGCCACTCAGGTCAATAAACCGAAAAAAATATAATGAAACTCTGTTTGACGTATGTGAAAAGTATGAAAGGGTTGGAGAGAAAGGGTTTATCTCCCAGTAGACTGAAGGTAAATCCAATCTGATTTTCATGTCTTAGCTGATCCCAGCCAACTGGCTATATGGCCCTTAAAAGACCTTACCTCTGTTAACTACAGCTCCATACAAGAACGCACGCACACACACACACGCAGTGAAAAGACACCGAGAGAAGAGGGATAACTCTTTATTCTCTTGTAGCCCTGACTGACAATTAGCCTCACGTTTCCATGGAGACAGCCAAGGCTATTTCATACGGGACACTTAATAACAGTCCAGCATTCTTATCATCCTATCTGTGCGATTACAAGGGGGGAGGGGGAAATGAACAATAATAAAACAGAAACACAGTTTTTCCACACAAAACAGTTCAGGCAATTCATCTGAGAAACAAAAACACAGCGTTCTGCTCAGTTGTCCTGGACATAGAAGCCTAAAGGTATGAATGTAATTGGCTCTTCCTTGATCCACAGCTGTCAATCACTGTTCCTTCTGCCAATAGCACAGGTGCAGCCGCAAGGGAGGGGGAGGGGGGCTTGGATGTCATCGGGGTTAGGCTGCTCAGGATTTGTTGGTTTTAAACTGCATGAGATGTGATTGGAGGAATGGGAAGGTGTCACGTTTCAAAGCACAACACCACAGCAACGACAAATCAATAAACGGTTTGAACTAGCCGATGTTATAATGACATCACGTTCACAGATCACCGCAGCACACGATTCTGCCAGTGACAGAGTTACAGTCACACACAGCTGGGAGAAAGCGGTAGTATTTGGTGTGTGTGTGTGTGTGTGTGTGTGTGTTTATCTGAAGCCCCTGGTCGTCCTAAAAGGGAACAAGGCGGCGTCCACGCTACCTTCGCTGTCCGAGCTGCTCTCCGAGTCGCTGCTGCCCGAGTACGCCCCCAGGCCGGGCAGCAGGCCCACGCACACGGCCGCCGACGGGAGGTGGAGCACGCCGCCCACGCCGGGCCCTCGGGCCACCGCCGCTGCTGCTGCCGCCCGCTTCTCAGCCCCGGCCCCGCCTCCGCCAGGCTCCTGCTCTGAACACAGATCACCCTGTAAGGTTTCCGATGGAGCCGGCGTTCGCGACGCTAAGATGAGATGGGCGCGCGGCGAGCGCCGCTCTGAAACAGTGAGGTGTAACCAGCCCACCTGTGTGTGTCCCTCCGTTTCCTGTGGTGGCCTCCACCTTCTGCTTCTTGCTGCTGTCTGAGGACTGGGAGGAGCTGAGAGAGGAGAGAGGAGAACAACGTAGTGGGGGGAGGACCAGGAGGAGCGTCCTGACTAACTGTGCCTGTGGGCGCTCATCACCGGTGGTGAGATGATGACAATACCTTTCAGGTTGACCGACACCTTACCAAGCTCAAATGGGCACAAATTAGTAAACGCTTGCTATTTTTTTTCTTCAGTTGGCTGAAGTCGAAGCACCCAAATTCACAGGGAGTTCGTATGTGTGTGTGGAAGTGGGTGTCGGTCGGTGGTACCTGCGTCTCTTAACGGCTCCAGCCAGCAGGTGAGCCTGAGATAGGTAGCTGGTCTTCTGCTGGGGTGCATCGGCTTTGGCCCCCACCTTCTTCTCAGGCTCCTTTCTTTCAGTGGTTGCAATCTTCTTCAGAGCGCTGTGACACCTCAAGGTTAAGGAGATGGCATGCCGAGGGGAAAAAAGACATGCTTGTAGCGTATGCACACAAAAGCATACATACTCGCAAAGCAGTATACTCAATTTGCTTGGGCAGGCAGAGGAGCAAGGGCTCACACTCGCGTTCCCTTTCACACGGGCGGGCAGACACGCAGACACACACAAACACGTATTCTATCTTTAGGACCGCACTGCCCTGGAGAGGTGGCACATTTGTCAAAGCAAAAAAAAAAAATTCTGTGATGAATTATTTCCATAAACACAGATTTCTGATGAGGTATCTAAACACCCAAACGGTAACTAAGGTAACGGAGCGCTTCGCACTGTCTTCCATTACCGCAGGTACCAGGCTGAGCTAAGGATGTGGTTGCCACGACAACTCAATCTGTACTCTACTCCCATCTACACTCAAAGCTGTCAGAAATGACAGAATAGAGAGAAGCGAGAGAGTGATTTATACCCTCATCCAGCTCAATTATGTCCCTAAATGACACTGACATTCAGAGGTACCGTAAAAAAGACAAAATACTTGACATGGAATTTGCACAGCAGCAGCTCCTCTTCAGTGTGTGTGTGTGTGTGTGTGTGTGTGTGTGTGTTTGTGTGTGTATATATGTCTTTTGTTTGCAGGATATTCGGTACTCCTGCAGCTCCCTCCGCTCCTCGTCTCGTCGTTGTTTCTCTACTAGACTCTGTTGCCTGGAAACCTCATCCAGGAAGTGCGACTCGTCCTCATCCAATCCCTTCACCATGTTCTCTGTAACCATGGAAACGTGCAACACAAAAATGTCAAAACAGACTGCAGACTGCTCTTTTTCATTAAACACAACAAAATTCATGAATACAGTATGATTTTAAGATAGTAATGAGTATATAGTTTACTATACATGAAGAGGAAGGAAGAATCCTTACTGAATTTAAACTGTTCATCATACTCTTCCTGCTTTTTGTCTTTCTGTTCTTGAAGCCTCTCAAAGAGGGAACGGCCATCATACTCCTCCTCAGGAGCCTCTGAATGAACGCACACATGCACACACGTACACACACGCATACACACACACACACACGTACACACACACACACACACATACACACATACACACACACACACACACACACAAAGGTGAGCAAAGGTCAGCAGTTGAACATGTCATGCCTGGGGTTCTTAGGTCAGGGGTCATTCAGGTCTTACCCTCCGGGTCCTCTGGTTTCCTGACCTTCTCCCACTCTTCTTGCCGCAGCTTCCTCTTCTCGTCTAACTCCGCCTCTGTGACAAACTTTCTGCTCAGATCCCCACCCCCGGCCGCTGCCTGCGCCATCACGGCACTGGGGAGACACCACACAGACAGAATTAGAAACGTTGACAATAACAGTACAGCCACGTGTCTTTGTCCTAGCCCCCTCACACTGCAGAATCATGGTAGAGGAGATGGGTTGACTGGTTATAAATATCCTAACCCAAATATTTGATTCATGTAGGTACCTTTATAGGATAGTAGATCAGGTTTTTTAATCAGGAACTCATCTGTCAGATACCTGAAAACATCAGGGGAATAATTAGCTTACAGCGTTCCAGTTTTTATTGAAATAGGTCAGAACAGTGGCCTGAAACCAATGGGTGGCAAAAGAGAACACATCAGTCTTATAACTCAAACTGCAGTTAGTCTATTTGTAATCGGGAATATAATGAAAGATTTAAAAGGATCCTCAGTTAATGACACCATTTGTCATTTCTTTCGAATTTAGGTTCAAGGATAATTTAGGCTATTATCAACAATTTGCTTCCCTCTGCTGGTAGAGGTTTAACCTTACACTGACATACACAAAATAATCAGGCTAGCAGTAGACAACGAGTAACAAAATACTGCTGCAAAACTGCAGAATGCATAGTCACAATTGATAGAGATGACTATGTATAAAGGATACTTTACCGAGTTTACGATACTTTACCGAGTTTCGTGTTTGTGTTTTGAATAACACTCGATGATCTCTCTTTTATTTACATGGCAAAACAGAAAACCCATGGTGACCCTTGCAGTCACTCTCTAGAGTCACTCTCTAAACTAACGTTATAAATGTGCCAAATAGCCAACAGAACACTAGAACAACTCCAACACATTATCATCATAAAAATGGTACTTGTCAGAATGACAGAATACATTAATAATTGCATCCTTAAACAAGACTTAAGTGAGCAGTCACTCACAAACATGAAATTTACTGCTAAAACAGACCACTACTACAACTAGATCATAAAAATATTATTGTGCTTGAAACAATATTAACTAGTACCACTTTCGAGATTTCGTGGGATTACAATGGGGTTCTACATCGTATATCTCACTGCATGGGCCACTTTCAAATACAACAACAGTAGTCATAAGGGGACATGCAATTACAAGTGGAACCATTATGCCGTTGAATAAATTCAACTCGATCCGGTTTACATTATGCTACTTTTATTTATTCACTGAAAATGCATCCTGAAACAGTATTCTAAACTCTGCAGTTCTAATTAAGCGTTGAGGCAAAATTACAGTGACAAACAGCTGCGTCGTTACCTACTGACCATCACTGAGCAGCTGTGTTGTGGTTGACATGCAAGAAAGATTACGTGCTACTGCAATACCAGTACTTGTACTACTAACCTTGCTGCTAGCTATCTGGTTTAGTACCCATATGAGCTAACAGTAGCTCACGCTAACCACTTTGTGATTCAGAGACGCTTCGTAGTTGCAAAAATGTGTTAGTTTGATGCTTTGATTTGAAAGTGGCATATTAGGTAAGTGACTTATCTAACGAAATATTATGATAGCTAAAATTCAACCGAAATGCATAAATGCAAATGCTTACGTTAGCTAGTTTATTCCAACCACGAATGCAGGCGTCCTACTAATAAATATGGTCGGTCTTTTTCATATAACCCACCAGATCAGTTCCCCTTGTCCAAACCCCTTTCCTCACAATATTTGTCCTTGTTTTAAGCGCAATAACACATTGTTTCCAAACCACTTGCTATATATATCCAGTGAAATAAGAGCAAGACTTAAGCGCCCCCAGAACATAAACAGCCAAAAAGTATATAAACATATTTAATGCCTGGTTTTAGACATCATCTGGTGCACCACTGACATGTAGCGGAGCAGATAAAACAGACATAGCCTAGCCCTAGTTAGTAGAAGACGTCATTGTAGAAAGTATAGATTATTAAGAATAAGAGAAAAGAGAAATGTAATGTGAGCGTGAGAGCGCAATTATTAATAAGACCAGGGGTTTACTTTTTACATGATATTTCAGTTTATTTTTTATTTTTTTATTATAATTTTTTTTGATAAGTCATTCAATCGTTAATCACCATCTCAAAATAGTAATTATTAATCACCTTCTCAAAAGTAAAGTACCCGCCCCGGCCGCATCTAGGCAACCCACCCGCCCTACCGCCGGCTAAATGTGACAGCTGATGGTACGCTACGGAACTACGCTAAAAGTCGGCTAGCTAGCCAGCACTGCCTTGAACAACATTTAACAAAAGCTAAGATATCAGCTATCAAAACAATTCTCAAGTATAATCGGAGACGACTGTATTATATTTAAATTATAAATGCTTTAATTTAGTCGTCTTCATTTCTTAAACAAACGTTTTTTGATCTGTTTATTCCTAACCAAGCGTAAAAACACAGCTGGGGCAAGCTTGTTCGCTAGCTACAAGCTAGCGTTAGCGTAACGGTGAACCTAGCTTAGTTACATGTTGACTAACTAACAATACATACCTTTTTGGGACGCCTGCTGTCTGCATTTTCGTGAAATACACTCTAATTGCTATTCTTGTTGATAGGTAGGTAAGCATGTGTAAAAGTGCAGTGATTTTCAAGTAACCGCTTGGTTGCCAATAACTCAGTCGATAAGGGAGGCTAACGTTAGTTATGTAGCAAGCAAGCTAACTTTGTTTGATAACCTGCGGTTAATATTGCTACGTGTTGGTGTGTGGCGTTTCTTCAGTAGCTACTAAAACAAACTGGTAGCTTGTTGCTAAGCCTAGAAAACACAGTGGCGAGAATGCTACATTGAGTAACGTCAGCTTATAACGCACAGGAAGTGAAAATGTGCTCTCCACTATAGCTGTGTTGTAATATAATCTAGATGATTCTCTGTTATGATGTCATGACCAATGGGAAATTTTATTGCGCCTAGTAAGGTTGCCTTGGTCAGCAAGCTTTGTGCTCTCATATGCTTCCCTTGGTCTCACATTTCCTTTTTTTCCTGATTCACTTTCTCAGGGAGAAAGACGAATGGAATTGTAACTGCCACCCCAACGGAGACAGAACTGAAGGTGAAGCCCAGACCAGACCCACTCACTGACCATCTGCACCAATCAATTTGCCAAGCCTGCTAGCTCCACCCAGCCTTCCACCTCTAGTTTGCTTCAGTATGAGCGGCTGTGTACCCGCCCCCCTCGTTGGGATGCACTCGCCCCAAACCAAGCGCTCCAAATGATATGATAGTAGCGGCTTGGATAGCATTCTGTGCGTGCCGAAGCCTCGTGCGGGTGCTGCTGTTTTCTTCCAACCACACCACCTTTTTCTGGGAGAGCTTTGGCAACGCAGCCGCCACCGTAACCATGGGCAACAGCTGTGTGTGCCGGGAGGACAGTGATTTAGAGGACCAGCATACGCCGTCGGGCGCAACCCGTGGCACAAGCCGGCGGGTGGACCACAGCGTCGGTACAGGCGTCGGAGTTGTTGACCCCAGCGAAGCCCGGAGCAGCCGACCCAGAGACCCGGTCAGACCGCCACGCCGCGGCCGGGGGCCTCACGAACCCAGGCGCAAGAAGCAGAACGTGGACGGGCTGGTTCTGGACACGCTGGCTGTCATCCGGACCCTGGTTGATAAGTAAGTCACCTCTGTTCACAACCCACGCAGCCACCTTAACTGCTTTGAACAGCCAGATGCAATGCAGCCAGATGTAGTGATTGTAACTACATGTATGAAAGGTGACTGGTAGGGACTTATGAGTTGGGAGGTGGGAATGTTAATGCTGTTTGTGTGCAAACTGAGATGTGGTTTGCCCTGATAACTTGCTTTATACATTTTATGACCCATGCAGTGTGTCTGAATAAATGATGGGTAGATGATGTGAGCAGTCCACTCGGGTGATTTGCTTCTAATGGAGAATAATGTTGCCCGCTGCAGGAGGGATGCCAGGCCTGAACCTTTAAGGACTTAAACAGATAGTTTATGTAAGCTCCCACTGCGGGTGCATTTACGTTCACTTGGGACGTGGTTGGATTTGAAAAGCCGCACTCTGCGCAGTAATTGTGATCGGTTGAAATAGTCAACAGGTCCTGACAGTTTCATCTGCTGCCCCTGCCGTTTGCGTTCCGGCTTGATTGCTTCCAGTCACTGGATAGAAACACACGCCCTCTGGCAGTGGTTGCAGCATGCCAGACTTGTCCAAACCAAAACAACAGCCGAAAGGTCATCTATCACAGCTTTGCTCTTAGTACTCACGCACCCACAAACACACCCATATTTACAGAATGGGATGCTACGCTCTGACAGTCCGCACGATATTGTGCTCATCCTTTGTAACAAGTCGATCTGTCTCCCTTCTGTTGTCCTCTAAAAGCGCACACACACCCACCCACGCAACACTCAGGTGTGCGCGTCCACACAAACTGATCACCATGGCGACGCTGACCGCTACCTCTTTTGTCCTTCCTCTTTGTGTTGCAGTGACCAAGAGCCTCCCTACTCCATGATTACCCTGCATGAGATGGCAGAGACAGGTGAGACCTGCCTCTAAGCGCCAACGCGTGCCTCCGGGCCCGAGATCATGTTCTGACCTAACAAAATAATGAGGGAGTCATTCTCTCTGTGCTGCCGCCTTTGACTCCTCGGTTTTTAGTGTGGTGTCTCTGAAAGTATCCAAAAGTGAACGGAGAAATTATCTTTTTAGTGGTAAACCAAACACATCAAAACATGCATGTTTGCACTATTGTCTGCAATAAGTCTAGAATTAGACCCACCAGATATAGTGGCTGACATGGCTGTTCAATAAGGCACTACGGGGAGGGTCACTGATTAAAGGTCGGACTAAAAGGTGTCCGGGACAGTTCATATGTGTGATTCATATCTTTCAAGTCAGTCTGATGACTTATCTCCCATAATCATTCTTTGTGAGCTACTTTTTTAGAACCTGAATGCTAATATAAGTCATGTTGTTTTTTTCTTTTGTACCATTGGAGGTGGCTCATTGGGTCACGTGTTAGTCTCTCGTGTGAGTCAAACCCTCTAGAGCCTAGCTGGCTAACGCTAGACTCTACCTCCTCCTTGTTGCCACGGCAATGGGCTCAGCTGGGATGTTGACAACGTTATTTATAGATGAATCTGCTGTGGCCCCATCAAAATAGAACCCTATCTACCATCTAGGCTCTGATTTCATCATGCTAAGATCGTCTCCTCTCCTCTCCTCTCCCCTCCCAGACGATGGTTGGCTGGAGGTGGTTCAGTCTCTGATCCGAGTGATACCATTGGACGATCCTCTAGGACCTGCTGTGATCACTCTATTATTGGACGAATGCCCCCTGCCCACTAAGGTCAGTAGTATGGGTGTGTTATAGAGGGAGAGATCAAAAGACGAGTGCTACGTTTAAAAAAAGAAGTGGCTCATATCTATAAAAGAAAGTCATGCCGTCATTAATCCCTCGTGGCGTATTTTTAGTGTTTGTGCCTATGTTTAGTTTGTGTGTGTGTGTGTGTGTGTGTGTGTTTCTGCAGGATGCTCTCCAGAAGCTGTCGGAGATGTTGAGTTTGAGTTCATTGGTGGCTCGTCAGGACGCCGTCATCCCCGCCAAGCATCGCAACACCACTGCCGTGCTGGGCTGTCTGGCTGAGAAACTGGCTGGTACAGACACACACACACGCACATCTGTGTTGATAGCATACCACCAAGGGACACTAAGTGTGCTTCTCAATAAGTTATCTAATACCCTTTGGTGCTAGCTCACATATCTCTGGATAGATTTGTCTTGTGTGAGCATAAAAATTAGTTTTTTCATCAATGAGCAAGAATGGAAAAACTTTGCTTTTGCTGCCCGAAGTTGACCAAATAAATATTTGAATAACCTTGCAAAAAATACTCCATTTATGTAAATTGCTTTTCTTAAATCCGGTACAGCAACTCAACCGAGGAAGAAATTGCTGCTTATTTCCTGTTGGAACACTCCTATAATTATAAAAGATGTGAAAGTGTTGTAAAAGATGTGAATGTGTGTATCACTAGCCTGTTAGCTGGCTGCCTGGAACTTCGGTCGAGGGGGGCGTAGATATTTTGGTCCACTGAGTCAGAACAAGGAAGTGACTCTATGCTGATTAGTTGCGTTTGTTCACTAGAGCGCTGTGCCATCGAGTTCCCTGCAACGTTGTACAACCCGATGATCTTATCGCACCCTATTAAAACTTGCAGCATTTGTCGTAAAGTAGGCCACGGAAACAAAAACAGCATTTGCTGAGCTCTAAAGAACTTGACCTCTTTGCACAGAATAATCGACTAAAAGCAATCTCTCTCTTTTTTTTTTTTGCATGTATTTATTTATACTCCACCTAGGTCCAGCCAGTATAGGACTCCTTAGTTCCGGAACCCTGGAGTACCTGCTGGAGAGCCTGGTGAGACTACGCACACATCAACCTTCTCTTTCAATTCAGACTTTCTGTATTGTGTGTGTACCATCCAAACTACTGTCACACGTCATCTAAAACAGAAGGAGGCTGTAAAGAGTCTGGGGGAGTTGAACCCATGTGCCTCTTATTAGCTATAGGTCGTAGACCCTGGCTCTTCCCAGGTAGCCTCTGTAAACGTCCTGTTCTCTCTCCCCAGAGCTCCGAGGCCCACCCTACTGTCATGCTGTTTGCTCTCATCGCCCTGGAGAAGTTCTCTCAGACCAGTAAGCTTCTCTTTTTCTGCTC
>JAVQIZ010208105.1:0-11051 GCA_036023535.2 Galaxias brevipinnis
CTCTCTCTCTCTCTCTCTCTCTCTCTCTCTCTCTCTCTCTCTCTCTCTCTCTCTCTATCTCTCTGTCTCTCTCTCTCTCTGTATCTCATTCTCTTTCTCTCTCTGTCTCTCTCTCTCTCTCTCTCGCTCTCTCTCTCTCTTTCTCTCTCCCTTTTTCTCTCTCTTTCTCTCTCTCTCTCTGTATGTCAATATATTTTAATTCTGCTAATTGTCTGGAATTCATTAACCAAACCTCAGAAACAACAGGGTTCCGTGAAAAAAATTTAAATAACAGTGAAGAGGGGCATCATGGGATGTATTTTTTTATTCATGAGGTTAATGATGATGAGCATGTTTGGCTGCTGGATATTCTACGTTTTATTATGCAAATGTTTTTCTTTTTCATTTTTATCTTTGTTTTTATGTCTGATAGGATAAGCATATTAAGTCTGTGGACAGAAAAAAAGAATTGCGAGTCCTAGAAAGTTGATCTTTATTATACGGATTTGTGGGAATCCTCTCAATACAATCTCAGCAAACAAAATCTCACATAATTAACATTTCCATAAATATCAAATTTGCCTCTTGACTATTATGACTTTCTGTTTTAAACTTTTTAATTATTACCATTTCCTGTCTTTTTCTAAGCACGCAGTATTGTTTTGTATCAATAGCCATGGAATCAAATACGAAAACAAAATGCTCTATTTTAACATTTACCTTCACCGAAGCGGCAATGACAAAAGTGACAACAACAACAACACCAACGACAACGAAAACGACAACCACCTCACAAGGTCTTGTTTTCCTCTGTCTATGTTTCCTCTCATCTGATTAGCTGCCGACTCCCTCCCCAAAGCCCCCCCCCCGCCCCCAACCCCTCCCTGCCATATCTGCCTAAGTGACCGGCCAGGGGTCAAAGTTCACTGCTAGCTGCCACTTCCCCTGTCACGGGATACAAGGAAGGAGGCAGGCAGGAAGGAGAAGAGGAGGAGAGGAGGGGAGAGGTGGAACGCTAACACAATGACAAGGGAGGTGCCCGGAATTAGCCACTCTCTCTCTCCCCCTCTCTCTCTCTCTCTCTCTCTCCCTCTCTAGTTCTCTATCTCTATCTCTCTATTGCTCTCTTTCTCCTTTCTCCTCTCTCTTGCTCCCTCTCCCTCTCTCTCTCGCCCCCCCCCCCTCCTCCTCCTCCTCCTCCTCCTCATATAACATCTACAGTGGCCACGTCAGAGTGTTAGATAAATAAATATATAAATAAGCAGGTATTTGGAGTGCAGACCATAAGCCAGGTAGCAGCTATGATCTTAGACTGGTGAGGGGCTGGGGGGGGGGGTGGATATTCAATCTAAGAAACATTGGGGCAATGTCTGTCCTTCTGCTGTTTCACTCATACTGATCTGGACCTTTTTAGCATGCGGGCACGCTAACACATGCGCACATAAACACACACGTACTTACACACAAACACACACAGCGTTACAGTGGGTGTCACGATATGGGCTCACAACAGAGGTAGTATTAGTCCATGATTGATGCTGTGAAGTAAAGATCCCACATAAGCAGCAACCTCACACACTCACTAACACACACACATAAATACACACACACACACACACACACACACACACACACACACACACCCTCAGCAGCGAGCCACAATACACTCGTGTCCCACACACACCTGTTCGCCTCCCTGTATGGAACACAACCGTGTGTGTGTGTGTGTGTGTGTGTGTGTGTGGAAAAGGGATGGGGGGCTTGGAGTCAGTAAATGAGTACGTACACAGATGAAAGTGTTCAGTGTGTGTGTGTGTGTGTGTGTGTGTGTCGCTCAGCTAAGCCCCTTAATCTGCTACTTAGACAACATGGGACTTCCCCTGCCGTCTAATTACACAGTAGTACACTGCATGCCCTTCTGTGTGTGTTTGTGTGTATCAACGACTTTGATGTAATGTGTGTATCAATAACTTAACTGTTCTCCCCTTTAAAATACCCTTCTCTGAACATTCAGGGGAATCTGGAGCAATATGGAAACCACAGTGTTACTCCTATAAAGACGTTGTAATGCCTCCAGCTCGTCATAGCTATGAAAACATGCAATTATGGTGTGATCTCTCTCTTCTCTGCTAAGAATCCTCCTTTGTCCACGAGTAGAAAATACCTACCGCCACAAAGCTCTGCCATGTGCACTGAATCACCGCAAAAAAAAAGTGCTTTGTGTGACTAAACTAAAACTTGTGTTAAGCTGGGTTATATAAGTGGTATTTTATTTTTGTAAATGCCATGCCCCTACTTATTTGGATGGTCGGTCTGTCATTATGTCTTGATGTTGGGGAGTGAACATGTGTTGTTTTTTTTTGCCTGTTAAGTATTTCTTTGCCTTTGTCTGCCTGGGAGCGATCAGTGAGTCGTTAGGCCACAGCAGAGCTCTTTTGGAGACAGAGGACAAGAAAGTGTCAGGGAAAAAGAGAGAACAAGATAGTTATGGGCCAGATAGTGTTCAGTGTATTTGCTTCAGAGTCAATGAAATACACTATCTGAATAAATGTGACGAATCCCAAATCATGAAAAGTTTTTAAACAATTGTCGACGTCAATGTACCTGGTGATCAACTTTGTGCACATAAAACGACCTTTCAGCAAAAAACTTTTAGGTGGAAATATAGAAAGAATTGAACTGGAAAATATTCCCCACTTTGTCAAATATACTTGCTATTCCTTCAATGTTTTTTTCTCATCTGTATCTAAAATATTGTGGAGCATTTACAACCGATATTGATTCATTGATATTAGACTAAGTCACCTTTCAAATGACAAATCAATATTATGATTTTGAACCTGTTTAAGAGACCTTTCAATAAAAAAACACTGACCAAGTTTTTGAAGAGGTTGTCTAATATTTTTTTTAATATTTAAGGCCATTGCGATGCATTGTTTGGAAGATTACAAATCTGTTCAGTCTGGACTTCCTCATTTTCTATAAGCTTACTCATCTCTAAGCATTTCGAAATAAGCTTATCACGATTTGTTCTTGTTTTGGTTTCTGTATGAGCAGTACTAAGCTACTGCTGTGTCTCAACAACAATACTACTATACTATACAGTAAGCCAGAGAAATATTTAGTATGTCCCAATAAATGGTATATCAAATGCAGTATGCCAAAAATACCAGGATGTCCTACTGCATCCGGTCGCATTTTGCATTATGGGAACCAGCATGCTTTCCTGGCTATTCTGACCCACAATGCTCTGCAAAGGGGAAGATACATCCCGTCGACCGAGCCGCCTCGATGGAGCACCACCAATATAAAAACTTTGAGGGTCAAAGTTCATGGCGTAATGTTACGACAAAGTAGTGTATTCCAATGCATGCAACAGTACGTACTTTGTAAGGGCAGCTGTAGTACCTACTAAAAGTAAAAAGTAGTAGTATGTGATTTGGTACGCAGCGTTGGTATTCAGTTTAAACACTCAACAACAAATTGCCAACAATTTCAGCTTCCTGTTTCTAGAAACCTTTCCTGTGTATCCCCAATGTTTTCACTGGTAGCATTACTAAAACGTTGGGCCACACTGCCCTCACATGGCCAAACTAGATCAGTGCACCTTTCTAGCTTCACACACCAGGTCTAGGACAAAGGCTACAACAATTCCATGCTGACATTTCTTTCCTATAAATTATTCCTTACGATATAAACATGTATGAGGAATGACAAGGAAGCGTGTTCAGGAAAATTGTGACGTTGCAGTTTTATTTTTGACAACTTAAACACAACAAAGAAGTCTTTAATTAAGAACGTATACCTCCAGCGATCAGGAAGCAGGCAGAAAGACAACGCATTCCCAAAGCCATTCCCAATTCATCCACAATCCTAATAACTGTGAAATTTACCCCCATTCCGCTGGAAGGAAATAATTTCACGAGTAGAGTTAATGGGTTTAGAGGAGCTGAAGGGCCATCAAATAGGAGGAGGAAGGAGGAGGAGGAGGAGGAGAAATTACTTGGGAGCTCTAAGGATACAGTCTATACTGTCCGCCTGCCTGCTTTGCCTTCTTTCTTTTTGTGAGACGATTACAAGAATAATGTGACAGCCTGTGGTGGTGTTTTTTGAAGCCTATGTCACACATACACACTCACCAGCACGCACACACAGAGCAGAACTGATAACTTCTCTACTAGGATAGCGGTGCTGATAAAATAGCACGCTCGCGAAAGGGGGAGTGTGAAGAGTAATTGGTTAAAAACGGATAAAAAGCTAAAAACAATGGCGTCATAGAGTGCAGTGTGATCTCAGAACAATTATTATTATTATTTGGGGGGGGTGTTTGTAGAGGGAAAATTATGCGCTGGTTCCAGACAAATACCCAGTGATCTTTTGTTTTGCACTATTGCTGTGTTGTGGTCTATGTATCCTGCTGTTTGGTGGAACACCACAAAGTCTTGCCGGAACGTGGGGTTAGGTTTATCAACGTCAATCAAACAAAATCCATATTTACCACAATTAGTTCATTAGGGTTTTTCTTTTTTCTCTCATGAAGGTCATGGGTGAGACATGAGGTTCAGAGTAAAACTTCAGGCATTTCGTCTAGCTCGTGTTATGTCCGACTGTGCTGGGTACGACTGTGCTGGGTACGTTGGCAGAGACCACAGACAGTGACAAACATCACAGCAGAAACAATAACTCTTTCCCCTTTGGTTTTTGAAAGGAGACCATTAGAACCCAACTACAGGACTTTTTTCCCCCCTCCCTTTTTAAATACAGTGACGTTATCTGTATGAGTTTCAGAGCAAGACAAACCACCCTTTAGTCGGAGAAACGGACCAAAAATCAACTCCCATTCCTCTGGTGGATATCGAGATTGATTCGATCATTAGACAAAGACGGCCCACTGTGGAAGTGTCTTATCCTGTAGATCCTATTGTTTTTCAGTCTCTCTCTGCCCACTGAATACACACGGCGAAGGACCAGAGTTTGGCCACCAAACAGATGTTACTCGACTTCTTCCGTATGTTTACGGCATTCACCAGAGAAGGGGAAAAGCTATGCTCAGTATCACACTAGGCAAAACTACAGGTTTGTTGAGGAAAAAAACACATGGGAAGTGCTTTATTCCGGTCTTTTCTCTTGGATATTCGTGTGACAGTAATGAAAGTGCCTTATTTTTCGACTTCACAAAACAAAGATTAAATTAGAGCGACGACACTGTCCAACGCCTTTTCTAAAAGCAACAAGCTTTTCCAAACCACACGCAGACTGTGTGTCATCAGACGCTGGCTGTGCTTCTCTGCCTCTGTGCTTGGCGGGCCTTAGAAGGCCAGATGAACCTCCTCCATTCCCCCCCCCCCATTTTCTTAATCCATATCCAGCCTCTCTCAGCATGAAGTGAACCGAGAGAGACAGAGATATGAACGTGATATTCCCTCTGGTATTTTTAACCGGCGTATTGAATTCATATAAAACACTTAGCGCTGCTTTGGCTCCCGGGCTGACGTGTGCCTCTCGCAGGGCTATCTGTGCAGGTCTCCTGAGGGACACGCTCTCTTTCCTGCCACGAGAGATCCTCTCCTCCGTCCCCGTCCCTCCGTCTCTAGCCATCCGTCTACATAAGGGGGCCGCACAGGAGAGAGAGAGAGAGCACCCCCCTCCCTCCCTGTCTTCATAAAAGCCTAATGAAGTTAGAGGAGAAGTCTATAAAATTCTCATTAGGCTCTCCCTAAGATAGGGGCGATAGGGGCGAGAAATCAAACCCAGGGACCTCTGGAGGACTGGTGTGATGGTTAGCGACGGGTGGCATGTCTTTGAGATTTACCTCTGCCCCCCCCCCCACAAAAAAAACCTGTCTATTTAAAGAGATGTGCTATGAGGAACGAGAGAGGGGGTGCGGGGGTTCTAAAACAATGAGTGCTGTTATATGTAACGGCCAGAAACCGAACAATGGTCACTTACAGCGATATAAGATTGAGGGAGAGAGAAGAATGGTAGGGGGGGTATTGGAATTCTAACTGTCGAGTTAAATTCTTGCGGGAGATTCACTATGGAATACTGGGGATGGCGGTGTCCTAGTGGGCAGATCTACTACTACCTGGTGACAAAAAGAAGGCATGAATTCAAGCCCACCTGGGAACACCACCACCAGTGTGCCCTTGAGCAAGGCACTTAACCAGATGTCGCACCAGGAGGACTGCGATTTCATTTGAAGCCGCTTTGGATAAAAGCGT
Organism: Galaxias brevipinnis; assembly: GCA_036023535.2. NCBI lineage: Eukaryota > Metazoa > Chordata > Actinopteri > Galaxiiformes > Galaxiidae > Galaxias > Galaxias brevipinnis. The sequence goes on from JAVQIZ010208105.1 coordinate 6,201, forward strand.
CTGCCAAATGACAATTTGGAATGGAACCAAACATGCAATAGTATTGGCACAGTCACTCAGATGGGAACACATGCTGCATTCAGCCGAGTACACTTCAGTCAGAGCATCTAGAAAGACAGGATGAACTTAACTAGATAAGCGTTGATTGGTCCAACCACAACTACTTTCATCATTCAAGGAATAAGATGAGAGAGATTGCCGACTTTTGTTGTTGACAACATTTTGGCAGGACGGTAAAAGTCTCGGTTGAGTGCCACCGACGTTTTCTCCAGATGTCTCCATGAAGAAAGGGACCTCTAAAATGATTCAAAACAGGAACGAGGAGAAAACAGCATATATTGGCCCCACTATGAATAATGAAAACCCACGAGAGCGCTTTACAGTGATCGAACACATCTTTATGAATAATACCGTGAGCTCTTCTCATATGCATCAGACGAGCCCCAGCTATTTCTCACGCTTGGGTGGCATTTCTCACTTAACAATCAATTATTAATTTGTGTCAGAATCCAGAGTGCTATTAGAGAGATTGGGATTCGTGTTGTACATTGGACAGGACTGACAACACCTTCCCTCTCCATTTTGCAGAGAAGCTGAGGTTTCTAAATTCCATTTTGAATTTTCAAATGATGCAACTACTGGAATATCCATTATTCTGAAGAAATAAGCTTGGCCAGAGGTACCTACCTAACTACCTAAATCCACAGTTAATAATAATAAAGTGAAACTTTTTGCCCCATGTTTAGTGATAGGCTACATAACTTTTCATACTCATCATAAAGAGATATAGAGAAGATGTATAAGGGCTGGTGTCATATAAATGCTCAAGCAAATGGCATATGAAATATTGAAAATGAAACGCGGGCCTAGTCCTTGTTTACATGCCTCACAATTAAAACACCATCTTGAAAGGTGTAAGCAAGACCAACGCTGTAAATAAGGTGGTGGTATAAAACAGCCAGACTGCTACTCAACATCAGCGTTAAAACGTGATTCGGAGTCACTTCCAAACAGGAGACCCGATGCCGGGAATAACAACGGGAGCTGGACGAGTCAGTCATGGATGTCGACATGCCGTTGTTATGTCCATCAACGGTTGTACAGATGTCAGGCAGGTGTGAACCGGAGTACCATTAAACACCAACAACACCCGCCTCGTTATGGAGACGTTACCTTCTGGTCATTTGCATACATCGCCAATCCATTCAATTTGTATGTTAATCGGAGGGCCAGTTAGCTGATGAGTGGCGGTGGGCATTTAACTTCATTGAGAAAAGGAGGGGGGTGTGGAGTCCTTTAATGGCGGGTTGAATATGCAGTGTGCGTCTGAATGAGCTGGCTAGTGAAGAGGAGGCACGTGAGATACATGAAGTGTAGAAGGCATCGGTGCCCAGTTGATTGACTCAGACATTACAGGGCTCATTTTAGATTTTGCGTCCAACAGCTGGCTGGATGTAGGAAGTAAAACAGCTGAAGAAATATACAGCATATATGACAGCAACAGATAGCACAGTTTCAGGATTCAACAAGCTAAAGAAGTCTTTTTTTTTTTCGTCTTTTTTTTTAAATGCAGTTGTTTACTTTTGACAGGAGATAGGTGATCTAATGTTCCCGTTTTTGGTGTGACCTGAAACTCAAAGGCCCCTTGGTCCCCCTCTTCGAGGTGGCAGTCTGGCCCAGAGAGATAACGGAGTGAAAAATGGTGGAAGAAATCCACTCTGCCCGGAGTAAGACCTTTCCGATTCCACCACTTCATTAGGAAGTGGCTAATCTCTCCACCTCGAGGAGGTTGATAAGGCCGCTCGCTAATGCAGTGGGAGTCAAAGTTCAAACAGCCTTCGATGTTTTGATGCTTAACTTACTAAAGTTCCTGCATGTTCATTAGACAGCTTTATCAGCCGATTCCCCCCTCTTACATTCTCCAATAGCCATCAAGATTGTGGCGAGGGGAAGCCAGGTGGAGTGGAGAGCAGTCTGTGGCTGAGCGCTGATAACAGGCAGCGTCTGAGGAAGGTCTGAACAGAGGGAGGAGGAGGAGAGGAGGAAGAGAGGGAGGAGGAAGATTTGGAGCAGGGATAAAGAGAAGGAGGGAGAGGAGGAACAGGAAGGGGAAAAAGGGAAGGAGGAAGAGTAGTTATGAAGGAAAGGAGGGAGGAGGGGGTGAGGACCGGTCTGACCATCCTCTTTTATAACTCTCCGTCGCGATAGAGCCTTTAGCCCAGTGCTACAGTGTAAAGCCCCTGTCGGATGAACATGTTCCTGTCTGTGTGTGTGTGTGTGTGTGTGTGTGTGTGTGTGTGTTGGCTGAAGGGGTGTTAAGTTTCATAGAACCGAATTGGTAGAGGAAAAAGTCTCAGTGTGTCTATTTCTCCAGTGTGTGTGTGTGTTTGCATGTGTGTGAGTGTGTGTGTGTGTGTGTGTTTGCGTGCGTGTGTCATGCCTTGATGTCCTCATGCAGTCACATCTCCGTCTCCGCGACAACAGCCGCGGCCCCTGCACTCATCAATTTTGCATTGCTATTTAAAAAGCCTATCACAAGTTTCACATCAGACTCACATCGGCCCATAGCACACATAAAAGGACCTATTTATACAGATCCCTTTTCCCTGAAATTGTTTTTCAAAGGGAAGATATTATTTTGTGCCCTTCTGGAATCAAAGGCCTGCCGGCACTCTGGAGAGAGGGGCCACATATATCAAAGTAACAGGGGAGCGGCAGGGCCAACTAGAAAAGAGCAGCATTTTTTTTTTGCATGAACTACTTTTGAATGCTGTGTGCTCTCTTTATTTTTGTTTACTGATCCGGAGAATGTCACTTCGTGTTGGGCGACGTTCACGCTGGTTTTAATTACGTCGGACATCTTCCTCGACGCTCGTTAACTTAACTAAAAAAACTGCATAAAAACATGCTGTTTCCTGCACATGAAGTTGTGCGAAGAGAGTCAACACACTCTGCAGTGGCTGAATCAAAGGTTACAAAATGTTTCAACGTAGAAGAAGATTAGCGGGGACGCTACGAACAGAGAGTTCTTCCTCTAATTTGAATCAAGGTAGTGGGCCCTTGTAACAAAGACATTGGAAAAGAAGTCAGGGCTAACAGAAGAAGCGTGAAACAGGAAGTGAACTCAACTGCCTTATATGGAGTTGTGACACCTAGTATTTCAGAGTTAGCAGTTGCCAAGGGATTGTATTAACTTAGTGCTACAACCCCCCTCCCCTTCCAATTGTTGCTACGGCCGCTCTACTCAAATGTATCTAAAGGCGAAAGTCATGAGAGAAAATATAATGAGAAAACTATTATTTACTGCTATACTACATCATCATATGACATTTTTGTTTCTTCATTTGGAAATAGCTGCATAACATTGAGCTTCTTAAAATTAGGATTCACATTGATTTTATATTCCTTTTTATTTTATTGATATTCATATTCAGAAAACAAAACAACAGAGGATTCCAGAATATCGTTCCAGCATCCCTCTGCTGCCCTAGCAGTTACTGTATACTCTTTGGGAGCAACCTGACAAATAGATTTGCCAGGCGGGCTGCAAAACGTCGCAGAGATAACCTGCTATCAGGCAGCTTGGATTGATCCTCAGAGGAGAAACTGGGCTCAGAGAGGGAGAGTGTCAACTGCTTAGAGATCTGTAAATACTTCGGCCTCAGAATCAAAGCTAAGGTGAGTGGGGCAGCTCGTTGTTTAGAGCCCTCCCTCACACACACCGAGACACACACACAGAAACACACACACACACACACACACACACACACACAGGCAGATGGATCTCCCCACAAACACTGCAATCCCTGGCATGGTTGTAACATGGACCTCAGATCTTTGAAGAGTGTTTGTACTGTTGGAAAGCACTGGCCTATCGATTTGCTTCAGAAACATGTCATAAATATCGCCTGTGTTAATGTATTCGGATGGATCTTATGATGGTCTGAGACAGCTGTGTCTGCAGATATTCACTTGGCCTTTGTTTTTCAGTAGGTGCAGCCACTATATAATAGGAAGGGATTTTATTCTAATTGTGTGGTTTGAAAGAAACACTTTGCATAATTAGTTGTTTAATTATGCATAGTTTGCTCACTTGAGCTATTCTCTATCCATGGAATGTGGAAATGAGAACTTGTGTTTTAATCCCACTTAGAGAAAAGAGAGGGAACTAAACTGTGACAAAAAGGATTGTGTGTTGAGAGATAACCCCCCCCCCCCCAAAAAAAAAAACCTCATTACGGTTCTGAGAAAATAATAGTTTTAGAGTTAGCTTGAGTTAAGCACAGGAAAACCAACCTATTCAGATGAATGAGTCCCACAGGTAATGGAATGCTGGCCTACCTGGCTGTACTTCAGTGCTAGCACGACATACTGTACAGTCAGTCAAAAGATGATCGCCAGAGCAAAACAAGGTAGTTGACGCTGGGATGTTTGCTCTGCTGTGTACTACATATTTAAGATAAACCACTGTTGCTTGGAAACCACAAACGTTTATTTTTATTTTGATAATGAATAGAACTACAAGGCCTTCCGCTGACATTTCGGTTCCCATTTGAGTTACCCCGAGAGTCCCTCGTGTCGGCTTTGCATACCTCCATCCTGCCAAGCCAGCCTCTCCACTCCCACCCAGACTGAAGAGGGCCAACATGTTTTCATTTTCCTGACGATATGTCTCGGCGGTGCTTTAGAGAGGGGGGAACCCCCCCCCCCATCTCTCGCTTCACGTAAAATGAGACTTTACATAATGAATACGTCTGAAGAGCCCCCCTGAGAGGTTCAGCCGTGTTTAACTTTGCCACGTCGGACGCCAACCGCGCCCCCGCCCCGTTTCTCGAGGAATCGTGCGGAGCC
>JAVQIZ010208156.1:0-17413 GCA_036023535.2 Galaxias brevipinnis
TCTTAGTCATATCGTTCATGGATTATGATGATGTGTGAAGTAATGCAGCCTCTTGATGAAGTTCACCACAATGGTCTGCATTTTGAAACTGGGGATGGTTTTAGTCTGTGATAGACTGGCGACCTGTCCAGGGTGTACCCCGCCTCTCGCCCTGTGTTGGCTGGGATAGGCTCCAGCCCCCCCGTAACCCTGTATAGGATAAGCGTTATGGCTAATGGATGGAATAGCTAATGAAATATACTGTATCGTCACAAGAAATCAAACCCACATCACCGTGTCACCTTTTGTCCAGTATTTGATAAGGAGAAAGTTGGCAAACATAGTTATAGTGGAACTCTTGCTAGGCCCTTCGAGACTCAAGTGGTTATTGGGAGTTTTTTGGGACTATTGTTCTATGATGCCATTGCAATGTAATGACCTATAATGAATTCTGTAAAGTAGCAATGCAGACGTGGCTGCCTAATAAAGAATCTCTGTCACTGGCATTGCAGTTGAGACTTAATGAGACCCATTTATTTTTTACCGTGGCAACCAGTGACCATGAAAAAAAAAAACAGGGACAAGGAAGTATGAGAGCACACGCCCATGCCTTTGCTCCGCTGGCCTTTACTTCCCTTCCACTGCTTTTCCAGGGGCTGAAATTACATATCTGCTAACCCTAACTGCCCCCATTCAGATAGCTTTTGACTGCAATAAATTGCCTTTCCGAATTTCCGCCTTTTAAATGCCTCTTAAATGGCGATCGGGAGTGGTCTGATGATGTTTTAATTGTAACCTCGCCGAATGTATTAGCCGTGACCTACAGGCTTTTTGTGGAAGCTCCCATTCAATATGTATGTGTGTTTCAACACCTTGGGGTTTAGAAAGGTTAATTAACCTCTGGTGGTGGACCTTTCCTTTGCACTTAACTTGGTCCACGTCCTGATAGTGCCATTAACCCATGCCCTAGCCCCCTCACCCTGCCTATCATTACCCACGTAAAACCCATTAAAACTTGCTATTGATTTTTCCCCCCTGCTCACAACTTCTGCTTTTCTTTCATTCTTTTTTTTTCTTCCACTTAAACGCTTGTTAGCATATTTCAGTCCTGGAGTGCAAACGCTTGCTTAGGTATAAATATAAAAAAAAAAATGTCCGACCCTTATCAGCATTGTTCATGTAAAGAAAACCACCTTTAGATTAAAACATGTTTAATTTGACCAAACAATTTATGTGGTATGACGTATAATGTATCTGGTACTGAATTGCATTTGGACATCTGACAAATACTGTATTCACGCTTACAGTGAAACTCATTATTATTGTACGGTGCACCTGTACAGATTCAGCAACAGGTACAGCGTCTTCACCATGATAATCAGCAGAAAGTACACATACGCTCAAGGTGCAGTCACACAAAGGGTTTGGAAAAGAGATTGATGGTCTCCATCGAATGCCAAAATTGTAATTCTACAACCTACTGACTTGAGTATGAATAAAAGGGGCCAACTAGTCCCACATTTCCAACTCAAACTTGTAGTACAATTTGAAGGGGAAATTAGCTATTTGTTTAACAACGTTCTCCTATAGTTGTCAAAAGCAAAGTCGTTTCTCTCATTCTCTCTCTGCATGTGTCTGAAACAATGAAGCACAATTAGCAAGGGACTCGGAGTGATGCTGTTTTTTTCTGTTTCCAAGGCAACTGCATTGATTAGCACTTCAGCAGTCACCAAATTAATGAAGTAAAAGGGGCCATAAACAGCTACTTAGTGCAGCAGTGCATCAGTCCTAATGTGCAGGTGTTATAGCAAGAGTGTTCCGCTTGAAAATATGTATGTGTGTATATGTGGTTGTCTGCACATGTGTTAGAGAGAATGTGTAATTGTGAGTGTAGAGGGTCTGTGTGTGTGTGTGTGTGTGTGTGTGTGTGTGTGCATGTTTGTGTTTGTGTGTGTGTGTGTATGCCTGTATGTATGTGTAAGGCCTGAGGTTATTGTCAGTGGGCGGTGTTTGAAGACCCCCTGACATTTAAGACGCTAATATCTAAAAGCAAACATTTAATTTGACAGCTAGAGCCAGCTAATTTAATTCATCTCACTATATTTACAGGAAATACTTTTTGTTGTAAATTCATAATTAGATGTTTTCATTCCTTGTCCAGGCCTGATACCAGCTTGTTTCCCTTTAAAACAGCAATGTCTTTGTCCTCTGTGTCGGGTTAATCACCAATACACTGGCCAGTGTATTGCTCAGCCTCCCTCAAGTACAGCCTTTATGACAGTTAAAAGGTTTTCTCTACACACACATCGATTTACAATGGATTTTGAGAGTTAGGAAACGGACTGTGTTGCCTTAAATGGGTGTAATCTAATAACCTAAGGACCCAATTCACAGAGACGAGGTTCAAAACGGTTAACACCGCCCCCGACCAAGCCCCCATACCCGCCCCTACCCCACCACCCCTGTTGCCACACCAGGTAATCTGGTGCACAAACAAGTGGGCTGACATCCGTGGCCAGCTCTTTACATGTAATGGTGGCATTAAGAAACAGCGTCCGGTGCACACACCGGTAATCGCCATTGATGTGAGTTTAGCACAGAGCACTACAGGCAACACCTAGGAGAGACACATTACCTCCTATTAGCCACCGATGCACGTGTGGACTGGAGCCGCTGATCAAAGGAGCAATGCAGGGGGAATCGAGGGGAAAACGCATAAATCCGAAAAGTAGCCGGTATTTAATTATAGCAGGGATTATCGAGGAGGAAAATTAAAGGTGGACATGCTCGTTAAAAGGAGACTATCGACTACCTGTTCAGAGACTGACTCACTGCAAGCTCAATGGATACAGTTGCTTGGCTAAGAAAGGGATGGGCCGACTCGGAGTTCTACAGGATAGGCATATCTGGGGTGTGTTGGGGTGTAATTTAAACACAGGGGCAAGCTCAGATCGCCTCGGCTTCAATTGAGGAATCTTTTGAGCGTTAAAAAAAATAGTTTTGCGGGGTAGTACTTTATATCATAGTGGAGTGGTGTAGTAGTATCAAGTACCATCCCATTCTTCCCCCCTAAAGAAAGACCTTTAACTGAACTCTTGACGTAATTTCATAAAAGGTGTCACTGTCATCATTGCCAAAAAGAAGCAGAATATTTCTTGCTCTAGCTAGATCTGCCATGGGATAACGGAATCATACTTCGTGGCTTATTATAAGATTTATCATTCTGTGTCTGTCTAGCTTGCTTCGGCTTGTTGCAGGTCCACACCCAGATGCACAAGAGGAGTCCGCTCCCCTTCGCAATGCCTTCTACATTCTCTAAAGCCAATTAAAGTTTATGTCGAGATAGGACGAAAAGCCAAAAGCTGTCCCAGAGATGGGTGTGGGCTAGGAGGGAAGGGGGTGGGGCTAGGAATGGAGAAAAAGATGGCGGGTGGGAGGGGTGTAGAGCTAATTATTTTGAAGGGTATTAAGTCATCAGATTTACTTTTATCTTGATTGCATTGTGGAAGTCGTGCATAATTAATGGGGGGAGCTTATTAGGAAAAGATGATTAGGCAAATTACACAGGTGTCGGATGCATTTTTCATGATGAATTTTTGCCAGGACAATCCTGTATTTCCATCTGTTCTGCTCCTATCAGGATGTCACTGCAGGGGAAATTAACGCGACGGCGGCAATAAAAAGCAAATGGTGGGGCCAGCTGAAACACATACTAAAAGTATAAATAAGACTTAAGGGCTTGAAATAAACACAATCAGGGAATTAACATTTTTAGAGGCATTGTTATCATCAGCAAGCTTATGGCAGTGGAGACATAATCAGCTGACTCCAATTTAATGGATTTCATTTTATGATTGCCCCCCCTCATGCCTACACCCCTACTTTGTCCTTCAGTTATATGTGTCGCCTGAACTCATTCAGTTTTTGCTAGCTACGTGGGGGCCATTACTGTAGGTATAATTAAGACTTGCCTTTAATTCAGTCTTTTATAGTGGAGGGCTTGAAAAAACCTACTGTTCCATCCCTTACACCGTATATCAACCTTTAAGCATCAGCCCCTTCTTTCCTCACCTCTTTTTACGACAATCAATTCTATTAAATGCTGAAGTTGATGCTAGGACCTTCAACCATTTTCTTTCAAACACCTTCATTAAAAGGCGTATTTCACCAGTAAAGCTATGACTTTTTTTTGTGAGGTTTTCAGTTCCTGTTCCACACTTGAGTAATTTTTCATATATCCGGGGAAATGCTGTGATTGTTTGGTAAGTTCCATAATGAAGCCAATTGCACATTTATTAATGGGGGCCCTGTCAACTATTCCAATTGAAGTTTACTGCAAATTCATTACGTTATAGCAACTGTAATGAGGACACAGAAAGTGGACAAGATATTTTTCATCCAGTTTAACCAGGTAATTTATTTTTCCAACTAAACCTTTATACTTCACAATTCAGCCTTTCTCTGGGGTAAAAATAAAAAAATGACCAAACCTCATCGGCTATTGCATTACAAAAAGGAAATGTGTACATGGTGTGACCACCATGTTTTTTCATGGCCTGGTCCGCCTCTCCCTACCTCACTCTTTATTGGAATTCTCCAGGGAGCCCTTCAAGGACCCCTTCAGATCATTGTCCTCTTCTATGGCTCAGCTCTCACCACGCACACCTGTGAACCTCTTTCATCAATTTCACTTCCCTCCTCCCTCGACAAGCAAATCAGCAATGCTCTTTGTGTTTGTCTCTGTCCATTACCTCTCGGCTTCGTTTACTGTATTTATTCCTCTCCCTTCTATCGCTCATCTTCTTCTCCTCTCCCGTTGTCTACTTTCCTCCATCTTTCTATTTCACACTCTCTCTCTTATCTCTATTGCCTCCACAGTGGGATGTGTTCATTCCTTTAGGTAAGGCTTGGGTGAAACTTTATCGCTTTATTATATACGCCAAATTAGAATGCTGCATCGTGTGAGAGTGTATATGTGTGGGTGGTAGGTGGTGATGGTGTTGGTGGTGGTGTGGGGGTATGTTGGTGTCGGTGTGTACACGTGTGTGTGTGTGTGTGTGTGTGTGTGTCCTTGTCCATAATCAAGCATCTGCTCTATAGAGTGCATCTGGAAAGGAAGGTGACAAACTGTCAGGTCTCCTTTGATCGGCAGGTGGCTTCTGAGTCACATCTCATAAATTTGCCTTGTGAGACAACGAAGACGAGGGTGACGGATAGAGAGAAGTTTGAAGGATGGGTGAATGGACAGAAGTGTGACCTGAGAGGAAAGAAATTGGATTTGGCTTCTGTCTCTTGATGCTGGCAGAGGGTCGACGGTGAGGGCAAGCTCGGTAAACACCCCCTACCCCCTCCCCCCCCCCCCCGTCCCATTTCCATTTCATTTTCCGCAAAGCATGAAATTAAAACTATTTATAACCTGAGTGATAATTACATTATACTTATTCCATCGCGATTAGGTCTCAGGGTTTTTATGATGCAATGTCACAGTTTTTAATTAAAGCGTCTCCTCTCTCGTCTCTGCCACCAGCCTGGCAGGCAGTGAGCCCAGTTGGCTGACGGCGCTGTTTACCCATCCATTCTCATGTTTCGAACAGAGAGCCCTCAAGACCACCTGATGACAACTTCACAAAGAGGCTCCCTGATTGACAGCTCCACCCACGTTATAGACCCTGTGATTACACTATTAATTTGGATAATTTGAGGCGGACATGTCCACGCTTGATTGCTGAGCAGCCTGAAGGGGTGATCTGAACATGTGATGGAAGTACGACACGGATGTCGTCTTTTTAAAATGTCTCGCCGTCCGTTAATGACTAATTGCTCTGGCAGAATCCAGTCAAAGTCCTCAACAACCTTGAAGGAATTATGATTGAATTATGGATCAAGAAACCCCCCTCAGGCTTGTAAAAGAAAGTTAAGATCTAATGTAAAAGGGAGTGATCTTCTTGGGGCGAAAAAAAAAAAGTTTGCACCTGAAAAGAATCTGCCCTCTAGGTAGTCTGCAGAAAGGAGGCAAGACTTGGTGAATTATTAAAAGGCAATATATACTCAATAATAAATAGCTAATAAATAAAATATACAAGCTTGTCTTGATTAAGGTATGTGTATTTCCTTCCCTTGTTGCTGACAGGCCTTTGATTCACGTGTGTGTGTGCGTGTGTGTGCGGCTGTGCATGCGTGCGTGCATGTGTGTGTATGTGTGTGTGTGGCGGGGGTGTATGAACACAGACCCTCTTCCTCTCTCTCTATTCAACATTTCCACTTTATGTAATACACTTGAAAAGGCATCGGGCACTTGGCTGGAGGGTTGTAGCTGCAGCAAAGAGCCAGAGCAGCGTCTCGCCCATGGCATTGGCTTAAGGCATTGTTAGAGGCTAAGGCCCACCCTGGATGCTCATTCATGTTTTATTGTGGACTGAGACCATCACTCTAAACGTGTGCCACTGCTGTGAATCCCCTGATATGGCAACCGGAAAGATAGTGGTGAGTGATAATTAATACCTTGAGGATCTTACTCTTTCTTTGGTCTCATTTTTTTGTCTTTCGATCGATTAAATCATGCAAAACACTCCTAATTATAACGCTCCCCACTGGATGATCTGTATCTGGACTGCAGACTGCAAATGTCACGGATGAGAGTTTGTGGCCCAGCGGCTGCCTCTTAACACCATCGGCAGAGAGACAGATGGGAGTGAACTTTTGTATGCAGCTCCTTTTCTCACAAATTAGCTGCAAGTTGGCTGGCCTGTCTCACCAGTTGCATATGAAGCACCACAAAAGACACGCTTGGTCACGGATGCACTAGCATAGCATAGCAATCGTTAATCGGACATACATTGAAATGCATACGCACACACCAACAAACACACACACACACGCGCGCGCGCGCACACACACACTCACACACACACAGATACACACAGACACTGTATTTATATACATATTTTTTCTAGTTTACTCTTAACAGCTGCCTAAGTGACTAAGGCTTTGTTGTTATCTTCTGTAGCCACGAATGAGAGGGTGAGGGGAGTACAGAGAAGACCCCAGAGTTGTTGGTCCGTTATATGAATGTTCCCTGTATACTTGTACGTATGCTACCTTTAATATAAACTAACAGTTACATCTTAATTGAGTGTCGTCCTATCACGCTTCACAAACTGGTTTTAGCATTGGAACAATGTCTAACTTCTGTGAAATGTGTTCTAAAACCCCCCGAAGCGATGCATTTTCACGATCTGGAGTTTTGAACAATTCAATATTCTTATTGGCACATTCAAGTAAGCACCTATTGTGTGGTATTTGACTCAAAGAAAACTTTGTGTGGAGTACAGTGTTATTGTTTTTTAAAAACTATACACTCTCTTTTTCTCTACAGTGTGGCCGACTGGACGTTTTGCAGCCCTCAGGTCTTCTACATGCTGGTCAGAGTCCGGCCTAGGAGACAGTAGACTAAAGGGTAACGTAGAGTGTAAACACTTCGTGTGGCCTTTAAAACAATGTTAAGGTGGAACCGACACCGCTACTCAAAGCCGTGGACACTAAAGGTTGCACACCTCTCTTTTGGCAGAGAGAGTCATGGATTTGACAGTCCCTCAGTGTAGCCACTCTCCCTGTGGCGAAGCAAAAGACCACTAAAGGTTTGTCCAAGTGGTGCGTCTGACCTTTAGCTCATCTAGGTAAACGTGCGTGTGTCAGTATGCAAGCACACCTGAGCGCGAGCATGTGCGTGTTTGTGAGTCTTTTTTTGAGTTTGTGCTATTGTGTCTTTGGGTGTGTTTGGGTGATGCTCTGTTGCGCGTCTAGCATACATTTTTAGAGGGAAGGTCCACAGAGGGGAGGCCTTACTGGTGTGAGTGTTTTTTTTAAAGACATTTGGGGTTAATTACCAACAATGCCAGTCTGACCTTCTCACTAGACCAGCATGAGCTCCTAGAGGATATTCCAGACCCAACCTCAGATGTCAATTTACACTACAGACCTTGTTGGATTGGGTTCATATTTCTTTCTTTGTCTTTCTTTCTTTCTTTCTTTCTTTCTTTCTTTCTTTCTTCTAACCCTACTCTCTCTCTCCCTTTCTTTCTCTCTCTCACACATTTACTCACTATCCATCTCCATCCCCCACCCCCCCTCTCATTTCCCTAATTAATGCTTCCCCAGGTCAGCGTAAAGGTTCAACATATCATGCCTCTACATGTTAGCAACCGTAGGTCAGTACAAAGATTAAGGATATCGGGCGGTGATGATATTAATGGTACAGATTGCTTGGCAACGAAAAGCCACACTCTTTAGCTTTCTTCCTTTTGCATATCATAACTCTGAATGGAGCAGTTATCTTTGATAACCCCCGAATTTCTGTCAGTTATTTAGTACACATGCATACATTGGTATTGGAGCGATTACACCTGCATGGAGAAAGCTTGGTCCGGGGTGAAATTACAGGTATAGTGATACTTATCTCTTACCTAAATATAATAAACAGCTTAAGTCAAAGTAGACACCTGCACACATTCATCATCTCAAACAGAGCTTGTTAGTGGCCTATAGGGTCCTCACATCAGGGGTTTCTCTGTAGCCCAGCTTTTCCCTGCACGACTTTCTCTCTTACCTGCTGGTAAATAAAGTAGCTGCGTACAATCACCAGTAGCTAATAGCTCAATCTGAGGCCTTCCAGTGTTCCTATTTTTAAAGGCCTGGTTCCAGCGCTTTTCCTAATGAACATGCGACCACCTCTCGCTGCGTCGGGCGTTTCTATTGTGCCGGCTGCCACTCTCCTTTCATTTGGTGCCCACGCTCCAGAGGAGACAATGGAGCAATTTCTGCACGGAGAGCAGGCAATCTTTATGGAAGGGGCCTGGAAACAATGGGGGAGCCGCGGGGAGTTCACATGGTAATAAGTGGACAAACCCAGGAGCGATTAACTCGGTTGTAATCCCATTGAGTCCAATCAAAGCGAGCGAAGTGGGATTTTTTGGAATCAAGGCAAGGAATGAGGAGCCCAGAGGAAATGAATGACTTTGAATGCGGTGGCACATGTAGAAATGAATTCAGGGGGTCCTGCCTCCACTAGCTGGACCAATGCAAGCACTTTGCTTATGAAGTATTTGAACCGGAGCCAAACTCTCCCACAGAGAAAAGGCGAACATAATCATAAACTTATTTTGGTGTGACTTGCAACATTTTAGTGTTCTTGTGAAGGTACAGTCTGACCTGCTTTACTCAAGTTATTTCAGCATCAGGGCCATAAAGTATACCCCCGCAGCCCCTGCATGGTGGGGGGACCCCACAGTCCAAATGGGCCGCGCCCCCGCCTGTCAACAACAATTGTCATTTTTTGCAATAAAAAAAAAAATTCAATATCTTTGCGGGGGGGCCTCACGTGGTTGCAGGTATGCACATTGGTTGTCCTCTACAGGTAGTATTGAATATAAGATAAAGAGGATGGTCGCTAAATAAATTAATGTGATTTCAGATTTTTTATTTTTTTTTATCTTCGAAAGACACATTATGGTGGTGTGCATGCAACGTCACCAAAACAAGTAAATTGGTGAAGTTGTTGCTTCAAATGTTTTTGCTTCAAATGTTTCTGGTTAAAGCTGACAACATCCTGAAATAAAATCTAAAGTTTAAAAAACTACGTATCAGAGCACTATATTAATATAGATGACGGTTATAGTCACCAACTGGACTCGTGGTAAATTTACAGGCCAAACTACAGCACTTCCTGAACTTCCCAATCAATGAATAGCCCTTCATATTTCCAGACATTTGGTCAGCGTTCAAGTCCTTTGCACGGTACAATGTACTCTACTACTACAACACAGCATTATGGTGTAATCCAAGACACTCATATTTTATGGGCCTCAGAAATCTAAATCCAGTTATGGATTTTGTGTTTACTGAAATGGGAGAAAAGCAGAATATTTGAAGATGTGACTGGACTCTCTGTCACATTAAGCTTTCCCATAAGGAGGGAAGCTGATACCCTCTCATTGGCTACGACAAAGCATTGAGAACGCTGGATATTGACTGGACGACCATCAGAGAAATTAATATAATGGAAGATCAAAGAGCGCGCTAGCGATTGTTTTGTCTCTGATGTGGAAGACAGTATGACCCTAAAATCAATACAAAAGAAACCCAAAGATTGATCATGGCATATTTTTTTGTCATCACTTACACATCGTTTTCTTTCTGGCTCTCCAAAGCACACCACCCTCCAGAGTTTTATTTTTGGATTTCCACTAATCACACAAATCATTGTGTGTATCTAATCTCAAATGAAGGATGTTGCCTTTGATGACTTGAATTAGTATTGATTTAAATCTGTTAAAGTATGCAAATTAAATCTCTGCATGATTTATTTCGGGCTGTGATCATTACAGCGGCTAAATTATTTCAGCATTTATGTCAGTTTTGTGAAAAGGAATAATTTTTGTGTTATTATATGCAAGCATTTAGCCTGCACCTAACAAAAAATGTTTTGTGAAATAGAGCACATACAGAGAGACAAAGATTTTGCAGAAGGATACATTCTAGAAAAGTAGGATTCTGTGACCAGCAAGAAAAGTTTTTCAGAGGGCACCATGAGCTGTTGTCACAGGAGTAGATGGAGTGTTGTACAGCAAGGTTACCGAGCCATGAGGCGACTGACTGCTATGCGACTGGGGCCAGGGCACAGATAGTATTGATAGTATGGGAAATTTGATCACTTTTAGTCTGCCTTTCCATTTGGGAGAGGTAGCAGGCAATAGACAGATAAAGAAATTGGATGTATTAAAAAGATAGTGAGACAGAAGAGAGACAGTTAAAAACAGAGTTTAATAGGTGATTATAAGAACAAAAAAGGGTAGGTAATAAGGAACCAATAAAAAAAAAAGATTTAAGAAGAGTAAGGGCGAGGAAGGGAGATAGAGATCTTGTTAGGGGATCCTGGCACTTTGGCTGTTGGAGTGCATGTATCCCTCCCGTCTGCAGTGTTGCTAATCGCTATACAAGCGGCAGGCGTCCCGTGATGCTGGCTGGCTTCTTGGCTCCCAGTCCGCGCCCTATTGATGGGACCTGGGGACAGGAGGGGCAACGCCCACCCCAGCATTTTCTCATCTCGCACTGGAGTCAGCCAGGCGCTCCGTCCGTTTCATATCCAAAACACTGTGCACTCAATCTGTGGAAGGTGAAGTGAAAGGAGGGGGGGGGGGGCTTGCTCTGAAAGCTGGCCCTAGTTGGCATATCATATCAGCTCACTTGATAATGCCTCCCCTACTTTAAGTGAGGGATTGGAAAGTGGCACCAGGTTTTAAGCCAGACTGATCAATGGCGCTTATGTATTGGGGCCGAGCGGCGTGAGGGCAGACCCATGGTTCCACTTGTCTGCTCGCAATTAAAGGGAGAAATAGATTGCCAAAGCATTGCAGGGTAAGACAAGCCCCATGTAGTTTGGTTCCCACTGGTGCTGTTTGTCTAATACTGTCTGAGTGTGAAGAGACAGCCTTGTACTCTTGAGGATGCAGAAGAGAGAAGGTGCACACACACACACCCACAATGTCATGCTCATGTACGTGGATAGCAATTTATATTTATCAACTTTTTTTTTTATTTTTACTGAACCATTACCTATTTAATTCCAGGTCCTTGAAACACATAATTTAATTTGTGTTACCGATAACATATCCAGACCCACAAAGAGTTTGAAATTTTGAACGATTGAACATTTTAATACCGTAGAATTGTTGTGGGCTACGCACACAAACAATATGCTCAGTAACACACAACCACATACACACACGCACACACACACATACACACATACACACCCACGCAAACCCACGCACACAAACACACACGCACACACGTACACTTTAACTTGGAATGTGGCTGCACCACACCAAGGCTTCTCCCTCAACTAATGAGCCCCAATTTAACTCAATTAGGTGGTGTTTGTGTTGATGGTTATTGAGTGTGTGTCGCTGGGGTTGTTGGTCATCCCTGTGGGACCCCCTCGGGCCACACTGTAGATAATTAGAGTTCATGTGAGTGGGGTTAACCCCACCTCTGTGGGCCTCGCCGCCTGAGCCCACTGCACCACCTCTCCGTTTGAAGTCTGGCCAACTCTCTCTCCTCTCCCTCCCCACTCTCCACCTGAATGTCAACCAATTGGGACGGTGCAAGGGCTTGACATTATGTCTTCGGGTCATCATTATAAGTATTTTTTTCTTCTTCTTCTTCTTCTTCGTCTCTCCTCCTTCTCCACCTGATCGATTGGCTCTGGTCCGCAGTGGTGCTTCTGGGGGCTAACTGTCACTGCTAGTTAGGGATTGACCAGTGGGTATCATTAAGAGAGGGAGAAAGACTGCTAGGGGGAGGCTTTGTTGTGGGGCAGGAGGGGTGTGTGCATTCGTGTGTGTGTGTGTGTGTGTGAAGAAGAAGCCAGCCAAGCCTTTCTCTTTTAGCCTCCTGGACTTGGTTGACCTTTCACTTAGGGAGCAGCTGGAGCCCAGAGATATTTAATTGAATGGAGTCTTCAGATGTATTTTGGAGAGAGCCACGCGAGAGAGCACATAGGAGATATACCGCCGGCTCAAGAAGAGCTGTGAGAGAGTGGGGAAACACAGAGAGACGAGGGGAGAGAGAGAGAGAGGAGTTTGCTTGACCTTCAAAGCCTAATTGATAGGCTTTTCATAGACCTTGTTTGAGATGGTGCGTGGTCCCTGTTGTTCGTCAGGCCCTTACAACTCCTGCTGAAGTACAAAGTCAACCGCAGGTAGGGAGCCCCCAGTGGCCCGCTTCAATCAATAGCAGCCTGCTCAGCTAACGAGAGCCCCAGTCACTCCCACTCTCTGCCTCTCTCCAGCCTTCACAGGCCCCTATTAACAAGCTACCAGCGGCCCGGCCTAATACAGAACCCTACTCTCATTAATGTGGAGGAATACAGGGCAACACTAACATTACCAAGCAGCCGGGAGCAAATCCTGCCATGTAAATCCTGTGAGGGCCCGAGAAGAAATCAAAACAGAGCAACAAAATGGTGGGGCGGGGGTGCTTCATTGATTAGGAAAAGAAGGCGAGTTACCAAACAAGGGGATACATCACAACCAACCTAGCCTTGCAGTGCTCTTTACTCAGTCCCTCCCTCTGCATCCCTCCCCTTTCACCCTCACTCCTTCTCTCCACTCGCCCGTCTCCTCTCCGCCGTGTGCCGCGCTGACTTCTGCTAGCTTCACGTCACCGAATTATGAGAGAGAAAAAAAAGAAACAGGGTGCGATGGCCTCGTAGGTGTTTGTGTGTGTGTGTGTGTGGAGGGGGTTTCTAAAACAGATTAATGACAATTAAATTTCCTTCGCCTCAGAGAGCAGAAAGGTAAAAGGGCCGCAGCTTAGCGCCGTTCTGAGCCCCACAGTGGAGACAGGGGAGGTGGAAGAGCAGGCAGGAAGCTTGGGCCTTATTGTCTTTGAGAGCGATTTAATTAGAGCAGCTCTCACCACCCTCGGAGGAGGTCCGAGGAGGACACTGGGCCGGCTTTCTTACTCTCCTCCTGTAAAGGCGAGCGGCCTTGGACGCGCACACAAAGGATTTCTGAAGGATCATGTACGGAGATCAACAGATAAGCAGCTAATTTTGTGTACTTAAAGCAAACGATTGAGCGCGGCCCCCTCCGGAATTCCACCAGCGGAGTGGATGAAAGGAAGGAGCCGAGGCCCAGATCTTAAGGCTGTTTCAGCCATTAATGCTGATCTCTAAAATTAAAGATTTATACCACTTGATAGAGCTCACTGGCAACGGCACACACACACACACACACACACACACACACCGGTGAAAAAGGATGGGAAAGAGAGGAAGGGGGTGGGGTTTTCTCTCCCTTTTAAGGCTTTCTTTCAAGTATTTGAAAAGGAGAGAAGGGAAAACACAATCAGGAGGAACCACTTTTCCCGCTAATTGGAATCTTTTCAATAAGATCCTGCTGAACTGGTGTTTAATTTGGGGAAACGAGTGATCTTTCCGACACTTTGATAGGAAATTAAAGGATATAATTTTCATCAATATGGAGGAGATCTTAAACTTTTAGGGTAAAATGCGGATTGATTTTTACACACACTGATGTCATGCGATTTGAAAATAATTTGAGAGATTTCTGATGACATTTCATTACATTTTATATGTAACAGTGATACTAAAAAGTGTATTAATAGTCACCATGTATGATTTACTCTTCGTTTGACTGAATTATTTATACATTAAAAAAAAGTTTTTTCTTCAGTTCTTGAGCTCAATTTCCAATGTGTATCAGTGAAACACGACAATAATATTGAGACCTACCATTTTTTTTTACATTTCCGTCAATCTCTTTGTCCTCCTGGGTTGGCCAATGAGAGTGACACAATTATGCAAGCACAACAAATAAGTCAGTGTTAGAGAATAAAAAAACAAACCTCTAAATTTCCCATGAAGCCCTCCTTTGAGCCCAACCCTCATTGTTTTATTCATATCCCCTTTCTTATGATTTCCCTCAAAATGGGAGAACTCATCACCCTGGGACATCATCTCAGTGGGCAACCCAATGGATCCACAACAAACATGAATCAGAACCAGCTTATTAAGAGTGATATGGAAATTCCATATTTGGGGAACCCCTACCCGCCAATCAACACATAGTCCCCACCCGGCCTTAACTTGTTCCCTCACTAGGCTTGTTACTAGCTGCTTTAGCCTGATTTATCCTAAGTCAGATTTTAAACATTTATAGCATTTCAACCAGTAGAAACCTAGTGGCATGATCTTCTGAAGTGTTTAAAATGGACAGGTGAAGCTAAAATTGTCCACAACCACCTGTTCTACCTAAAGTAGAGAGTGTGTGCATGCAGCTCATCACCGTCGCCATTGTGATCAGAGGCACCCAGATTGGCAGAGGATCAAAGGTTCCAGCAGCCAACGGGAGTTGCCTTTGACCCCTGTTAGAGGGTAGTGGCTGAGGCCGCTAGTGGACAATGGCGGGCCAGGCAGGCAAGGGGAGGAAAGGAAAGGGACTCAACTAAGGGGGAAAACGGGGGAACCCATGGAGATGGTTTGAGATGACAATGTTCTCCATGAGGAGGCCATCCTTCCACCTTTCCTCAAAGGGCCCCCGGTCTGGGTACTTTGCTGGTTTGGGCACCAATACATGAACCCTCTCCCTGCTTGCTCTCGACGTTCTCCCTGTTACACTTCAAACTTCAAAAAGATCAAAACAGCAGGATAATATGATCTGATGCCAAGTTTGATAATGAGCCTCTAAATGAGTTTGGCCCATTAAATATACCTCTGGATAATGAATAAACCATCCACCTAACAACTCTGATCTGATCGCTAATTGGGCTATGAGAAGGGAACATTTTGTTGCTAGCCCAGCACTTTTCAAATAAACTTAAAACACCCCTCAATTAACACGCTCAATATCTTTAATAATTCATCTTGTCAAATTAGTGTGAAAGCCACGTCACATCTACGTGCCCATACATCTCAAGGTTTGCTTGGTGAGTTACAAATTACAATCTGTTGAGGTTATTGGTGATAAAGAAAAGGCTTGGCATTTTCACCCCACTGGATTGTTCTGGCTTTGCTGCTCATTCCCAATTGTTTCTAGGATTGCAATAATTGGGCCAGCCCAGAGGATGTCTGTCCCACAGTTTAAACAGGCTTCATATAGTATTTATGTGAAACATATTCTGACTAACTAAACTCTATGACTGTGGCTTAGTTATTAAGTCAAGTTAATTACTACTAAGCTGCTGTTTAGCACAGTCAAATTATGGGTTAGGCGTGCATTTGTCTGAATTTACGTTTGTGCGTGTGTGTGTGTGTCTGAGAGAGAGAGAGAGAGAGAGAGAAAGAGAGAGAAAGAGAGAAGAGAGAGAGAAAGAGAGCGATAGAGAGAAGGGGGGACAACTCACATTAGCAGCCTAATTAACAAACATAATCATTGCAGTGACATCCCTAAAGACCGCTACACACAGTCAGGTTTCGTAAGTCCTGAGCGCTGGGGGACGTCAGAGGTAGTGGTGAGGTGCGGCACTAAGCAGAGTGGAGCAGGGTCACTGAAGAGTGGGCTCTAAAAGGCCCAGTCCCTGCTTTATGGCCACTCTAATCACTGGGGTTCTTTGAGAGCATATTAAATCCATTTCAACAGATTTGTGACATTTTGGGTCACTACTGACTGGTACACCTTTATCCTGTCCTGTGATAATTAAATTAAACAACCTATATGTACCTCATTGTTGTTTTTATTTGTTTGATTTTTAAGTGATGTTGTCTCAAAACAGTTCAAGGTACATTTTATGACTACATGGGAAACATACACCGTCTCCACCATTAATTTATATAATTCTATAGTCCTATATAAATAAATAAAAAAACTAGATACACAATCAAGCAGTCAACAACTGTATTATACATTTAAATGCTATTCCAACACAACGCCTTGATAATACAATTACAATTGTACCTCATTTAAAATGTAATTGTAGTCCATTGTCATTGACACTGCTAATATCCAGCCAACATTTACATGTGGGGCCAAAATAGGTTCTAGACGGGCTGTTTTATGGGTCCCAAATGTGTTTTTCCGTGGGTTCCACAGAACACCCACATGTGTTTTCCCAAATTGGTCATGAGTGGTTCCCACCTAAAGGGATCATTTTAAAGCTGTGCGACTTTTCCCCACTAGTGACCAGTGCCTGCAGTTTACCCACACGGGTGTGCCTGTGTGTAGCCCAATTGGTTAACCAGAGTGGGTCTGACATGAAATGTCTGTTTTGAGCCCATGCCCACTTAATGCCCTCAAAGCCCAGACAAATTAATATGGGGCCCATATCTGAATGTTGGCTGGGTAATGAACAGTGTGCGGAAGCTTTTGTGCAGGCTCTTAACCACCCCCCTCCCTCTCCCTCCCCTTGTTTTCCACCTTTACTATTGATGAGGGGAAGAGCAACTAAAGTACTGCAAAGTTTTCTGAGTGTACACAAGAACTCTCCAAAATAATGAATCAAAAGATTTCTCCTTGCGCTAATTGACATTTGACAACATCATTTGCATAATGATTCAAAACAGCCTCAAGGGAGATGCTGAAGAGGAGGGAAACATTATGGCTTTGCTAATTAGCTATCGTCAATGCTTGTCTCCGTTTTAGCTCTCGTGAGCTGGTGAGTGAACTAACTTGATCGGACAAGCTTGAATTTTATGACGGATATCGCCACTATTCAATCAAGATTACTGCCGTCATTCATTGTCTGAGGTGAAATGGTAAAATTACAACGTTGACACATACCTGAAGCTGTAAAGTTGTACTGACAATTATCTTCCCCTGATGTGATAGCTGACAATACCAAACCTATTTTCCCCTGATGTGATAGCTGACAATACCAAACCTATCATACTCATCTTTCTTGCTCTTTCATCTATTAC
>JAVQIZ010208158.1:0-20122 GCA_036023535.2 Galaxias brevipinnis
ACTAAAAAACTAAAGTTTAGTTAAGTTAAACATTCAAATTCGAAAAGACCAAACGAGGCATGACGTCCAACTCTGCCCCTATACAAAACAGTTGGCTAGCTCAAATGAATGGAACAGTAATTCTGCTCACGTGTGGTAACAAGAGTATAGAGTAGTGTAGTGACGAAGTGAAATAGCAAGTTCAAAATGCTTTTTCACATGGCCAGACCAACCAATCAGATATAAGTAAACTTTGATTATTTCTATGTGGCATGTTTATGCTTGGCCATATCAACAAACACATTGTGGAAATGTGATTTAAGTGACTTTGAACGTGGCATGGTTGTTGGTGCCAGACGGGCTGGTCTGAGTATTTCAGAAACTGCTGAAAGTTCTGAAGGCAAAAGGGGGTCCAGCCTGGTACTAGGAAGGTGTACCTAAGGAAGTGGCCAGTGAGTGTATATATACACAGGTATATACATTTTTACTGGTATTCAGGCAGCTAAAGATAAACGGGTGCACCCAGTAAGGCATTGACACTCATAAATACCATGTGATACAATTCTTTATATCTTACAAGGTATTGACACTATAGGTTAAAATACAATGTGATACAATTCTTTATATCTTAATAATAATAATAATTCATTTTATTTAGTTTTTAGCGTTTTTCTAGATACTCAAAGCGCTTTACTCAAATTGGTCTCCAATTAATAACACAGAACGAACTACGAATGGACCGACAGCCACCAAACACAACACCCAGCCCAGTTTATTAGACAAAGATATTGTGTGACATTGTTGATTTATTATTGATTGTCGTGAGACATCTGTTTGAGTCTGTTAATTGTTGTTTATGGTACCCTCTCATATATTCTACTTTAAATACAGGCTGG
The DNA here is from genome assembly GCA_036023535.2 of Galaxias brevipinnis. NCBI lineage: Eukaryota > Metazoa > Chordata > Actinopteri > Galaxiiformes > Galaxiidae > Galaxias > Galaxias brevipinnis. Next base: position 876 of record JAVQIZ010208158.1, read on the forward strand.
CAAATAATTCCTATACTAACAGTGTGTTGGTCTCATTATTTACCCCTCCGCTCCAGAAGCGAACCTAAACCAGCCCAACCCTTTACTGTGGACATTTATTAAAAGTGCTACAATGACTTGTGCATGACTTGTACATGAACAGCACGGCACTTCTGATTGGTGAGCATGACTGTCCAACAAGGATGGCATGCGTTTGTATAAGCATTGACCGTTTAAACCCTGATTAGACGAGCTAACTTAAATCGCAGCCTTTGCTATATGCTAATTGCATTGTCTCAAATTGCGATTTCGATTTTAAATCGATTAATCGTTCAGCCCTATTGGAAAGTGTGAAAAGTAATTTAATTAATGAACTTCAGTGGAACTATCCAAGATCCTACCACTAGTTCTGAAGTGAGAAAAAACTACATAAGCGATCAACAACAATTTTGAAATGTTTAATAAAAGGAGTGACACTCATGCAGTACCTGTCCATTGGTAGTGACCCCAGTCACCTCAACAAACTCCAATTCTGGGAGGTCAGGCAGAGCCATCTGTCCTGTAGCTTTACTCCCACTGTTGACCTGAAAACCCAAGCATACATGACAGTTTCACTCCACATTGGTTTATTTGCAGCCATCTGACAGAATTGATACTTCATTACATGTGCAAGCCAAATCTTCAAACTTACTTTATTACCATGTCTACAAGCACTGCCTCTTGCGTGCCTCAACATACAGTGATGCTATTATGTAGTGGGCAATGAGGCTACACTTAACTCTCCAGAAAATATGGCAGTCACACTTTCGCACTTTGGTGCAAAGATGTTTTTATTTGTGCTCCCCTATTTACCAGATCAAAACCGGGATGTCCAATAAGAGAGAGTATTTCAAGGCTTCACAACAGTAATTTTCGCCATGGTCAGCAACGGACATGCTGCCCTGGTCAGTCGGTTTTTGTCTGCCCCTGAACCCATACACAGAGCTGATTTTAAATGGTAAGGCTCACCCATCAGAGCATGCAACGCAACAATTCAATAACATCCTATACATGATTATTAGTTATTGCATACTACACACCCTATGTAATACCTAACCATACAATTAATCACCAAATTACTAGCTACAAAACAGGTTCTGAATTCCACCATTTTTATAAATGAATGGTATCCCCTATTAACATGGCACCTGCGTAGCATGGAACAGGGATCATAAAGACAGCCCAAGTGCAAGGCTCGGCTTTGGATCCGTCACGACACCCTGAACTAAAAAGAGACACGAGAACAGTGAAACAAGACATTGTCACTCCTGATAAGTATAAATAAACAGAAGCCACGGGTTGTATCAAGGTCCTGTGTTGCATTCCCACACCAACACAATAGTGGGAGAGAGAATGCATGTATGTATTCACCTAGTGGTGCCCCGCAGCAAGTGACAGAATCTCCATATCTGACACATATGCTGTAAAGCAGCAACATGTAAGCAGGGAACCCTCTTAGTGTCACACATAGATGACACAGATGCAGTAAAGTAGCAGCATGTAAGCAGGGAACCCTCTTAGTGTCACACATAGATGAACTGGCCAACGGTGAGTTCCACTGTTGGTCCATTTTCTCCCAGAGCTGGGCCTGGTCATTCTTATTATAGGTAATAATGATAACAATAATAATAATAATAATAATAATAATAATAATAATAATAATAATAAAGCTTCATTTAATTAATATATCACTTTTCTGACACGCAAAGACGCTTCACAAGATGCACAGTAAAAATGACAAACAGAAAGAGGGATAACAGTCGGGCTGACACCTTCTGGTGGACCAAATTCTCATTGGTCAACTCTTTGCTGATGTTACTTTCCTAACACAGTATTTCCACTATGAACGTTTTCCAGTCGCGCTTTGCCACTGCAGAATTGTTGCCGCCATGGCTTCAGAATGTTATGAAATGTCATTGAGTTGCATTTACACGAATCTGCGGAGTTCGCCCCACTCAACTCAAATGAACAGTCATCCACTTTCTCTCCAATAGAGGATGAGCAACTGGAACAGGACAGAACGACAATCACTCGAGTCGTCATGATATGCGAACCAAATAAACAAACAGCAGGAGTACAGAATTTTCTCAAAACCTGTTCAGAGATAACTAAAGAACACGAAAAAAAAGGTAGAATCAAGTTATATCATTATATCGTGAAATTATGTTCCAGCTAACATTAATGGAACGATAACGTTATTAGACTCAGTGAATCCTAACGGTAACGATACTGCAATAAACAATTGCCAACGATATTTATAAGCTATACTAAAATATTCCAGTTTTAAAATATTTTTCCAAGAAGAAAAAGTTGCATGATGTCTATAAGGAAGATAGTCAGGTAAACGTACTTTAGCTAGGGATAGGTCCAAGGTTCTCTATAATAAAGACTCTATTATAGAGTCTAAGAGTCTATGCTGCAAAGTTGCAAACGGAGATGAATTCCTTCTAGTTCTAACATAACGTTATGGGTGGCCCTGATGGTTACTATATGTTCCAACTGGCGTGACCAAATATTTGTGATATCATGAGAATTATCTAACATTTCTCAGAATGAGAGGCTCTCTGGCTACAAACTTTGCCACTGGCTAATACAACAGTGCCCTCTGTAAGTAGTGGGTCAGAGAGGCATTATGTATGGATGACACAGACGCTGTAAAATAGCAGCATGTAAGCAGGGAACCCTCTTAGTGTCACACACTTGTTCAATATTGTCATAAACGTACGTTATTGGATGAAAGGGAAAGTCATATCTGATTGGCCACAGAGCCTCACCATTTGAAAAAAAAAATGTTGTGAGTCGATCTGTGGCAAGAAGTGGCAAAAATCCACACACGAATACGATGTGATCCACAAATGTTAGGCACTTCACAAATGCAGATTCGGCAGGTTTCAAATAAATGTAACTGGTTTGAGATTTTTTTTTACATTTGTTCAAACCTAAACATATTTGTGTGAACTACGTCATTTATATATAACTCTCTAAAAACATTTGTGAATTGATATGCATTTATTTGTGAACAGCGTCACTTATAAATAAATCACAAAAAACTATTTGTGAATCCTTATACATTTTTTTGTGAACAACATTGAATTGTGAATATTTACATATTAATCAGGAAATACATTTATGAATTGTTCTGCATCTATTTGTGATATTTGATAGCAATCTAATTCCATAATTATGTATGACTAAATGGATATGAATAAATATGTTCTAATAGTTGGTTTTGCAATCCCTTTAATACTTTTTAATTGTCTTAAAATTCACTACACATGCGCGCACCACCCATGTACAAAAAAAGCTTTTACCCCCGCTGCTGAAAAAACCCTGGAGGAGACACTGTAACAAGGAAACACTAACGAGAAAAGCGCTTTAAATCCATTATATTCGAGGCGGGAGAGACATGGCGTGCAGACCTTATGTATTTTATTTTTGTGTAAGAACATTGATATCGAATGAAAATAATTTTACATTACAAGTGTCTGGACACTGAGTAATCTAAGCCAGTTATTAATAGGTTAAGTAGCCTCTCGGAATTTGTTTTGAAACGATTATCATAAAAATAATGTGTATATTCCTCTATTGTTCTTGTGCTGGGATCACCAGTTACCTACTCATTTTGGAAATCACATGAATATGGGCAGGTGCACGCTGGTCGGCTCCAAGTCTGTTATTTCAGTAGCCTATAGAAAAATAAAATGTTATTGAATATGCTGCAAATAGTGTTTATGTTTATAATTCACTTAGGCTACCAGTTAGAGTGCAGTCGGTGTACTCTGTCCGATTTGGTTAATCCAGAGATAACGTGTAGACCCCCCCCCCCCCCCCAAAACCCTAAATTAATCAAAAAATATGTACTTATAATATTGTATGTTTTTCAATGTATTATATAACATTTAGTTGACAAAGATTGTCTTTGGTAGACTACAGCCCTAGAGAACAGACAGAGCGCAACATCAGATCAAACAAAATTTCTAAGGAGAATATCATTTGAAGGATAGAACAGGTTATTAATCACAGAGTTAATTAGGGGTAGGCTAGGGTGATATGCTTTTAAGTTATGTAGAGCTTTGTAGGTGAGGAGAAGGATTTTGTAGGTAATGCGCTGATTGACAGGCAGCCAGTGAATGTCAAAGTACAGGTGTTATGTGTTAAGATTTGGATGAGGTGAGGAGATGAGCAGCAGAGTTTCAAACCAGTTGGAGTTTATGGAGTGAATTTTTGCTGATGTCGAACAGGAAGGAATTACAGTAATCAAGACGGGAGAAAATTAATGAGTGAATTAGTTTCGCAGCTGCACAATGCGAGAGGGATGACCGGATTTTAGTAAGATGGAAGGACATTGTGACCATGTTGTTGACGTCCATTAAGACGCCAAGATTGCTTTCTAGAGTGGAGGGGAGACTGTAGTACCATCAATGGAGAGAGATATTGCCAACTTTGGTAAGGGTGTTTTTGGTTCCGATTATGAGGAGTTTCATTTTATTGCTGTTTAGTTTGAGATAGTTGTACACAACAGGCAAGTGGTGGATTATCAAGGGAGATTTGCTGATGTAGATCTATGTCCTCAGCATAGCAATAGAAGCGGTTGTAGGTTGATATTTTAATAACAAGAAAATCTCTTCATTATATTAAAATTATATATTTTTTTATTATATTTTGAAACTCGATTATGTTGTGTTGCTGCATCAATGCAGAGTCGTCCACGTCTGCATCGCGATGCATCTAAGAATCAAGAAATTTCCACACCTCTAAATGGCACCGACTGCTACTAAACGATAAGCTCACAAGCTGCACTTACGGGAAAACTGGGTGTGCCATACTTTGTCGCGTTACAGACATCCCAACTATAACAAAAACAACATCAAACCTAATCAAAACGGTCTCCCGATTCCACTGCATACATTTGTTATTTGTAAGAGTGCGCGAGACGGCACTACTAGATAGTGGGAGTGTTTGTTTTGATTTCGTCTTGCTAGCAACAATCAATCCAACTCACCTATCTGCTAACCCTTCTAAAAAGCCCTGTAGCTTATGAGACCTTTGGCGTTTAAGTTTAACACTATGCCGTTTAAGTTTAACACTATATAGACATCAAAGTTGACTGATTATTGATTTTTTTTTTATTTATTACATTTTAAAGATGAAACAATGCATGAAAAAAGATTCAGCACAAAACATTTTTGCATACCATAATAAATACTGTAAGCTAAAAGGTATTAGCTTTCAAATAATACTAGTTACATGACACTTCTTTAGTTATTGGTTGTTCAATTTAGATAGATATGTATTTGTAGACAAACCTTTAAGAAGAGAATCCTGTTGCCAAGACGTTCAAGTGCTCTTTTCCGAAAGTAAGTACCGAAACAAGGTATGTTTTTCAGATCAGAACGTTATCAGTCCCCCCTTGCATTATATTGCATAGATGTAAAGGAAAACGCAGCAAACCATTTGCCTCTTGAATCAAATATGAAATACAAATCCACCCATATCGCTAATAATTTCATTATTTAAATTGGACAATTACTAAATACCTGTATTGTAGGATAGGACAGGTTTTCTGCCACACCATCTTTGCAGTGTTCTGCTCTAATAGGGGGCTTCAGCTCTTCTTCCACCTCCATCCCCGCATCACACACTCCTTCACCCATGTAGAGGCTAACAGGGTTGAACTTGCTGCATAACTGAAGGGAGCCATGGGGTGAGAGAAAATAATGATTGGATGGTGGACAATGACACGTTCGATGTTTGCGTAATGACGTTTGTGCCGAAAATATTGTATCTGTGCTGTCACAAAGTGAAGTGCACGCCATTTTGTCTCTTATGTGCAGCATTATATAGAGACAGACTTGTCTGCACATAAGAGTATGGCTGCGTACTTTGTGTTTGCTTGTATGAAAATGTAGGAGGAGTACAACTGACCGCTGAGCTGACTGCAGGGGCACAGGACAGCCCATAACCCTGGGCCTGCAGGGCACCATGGATGTATACATCTTCTTCAGTGTGCGTGTCACACAAGAAGAGCTGCAGAAAGCCAGAGTGGTAGCTGTGCAAAACTGCCACTAAGGTGCGCTCACAGCTGAGTTTCTTGAAGGCACTGGTGGCACTGGTGCTCCAAGTACCCTGGAAGATAAAAAAGCACAGAGCTTATTGAGGTATGGCCAGATTGCTTTGTTTGGGTTAAGTGCAGAATCTGCTCTAAAATTTGTGAACAACACTTACTCCAATAGGCTTGATTCCTACAAGCAATGAAGGGACTGCCTGAGCTGGTAGTTCTGAGTAACACGACCTTGTAATAATGAAGATAAATAACATATAGACCAAAGAACACTGGAAAACAACAAACGTTAATCGTCAATCTCATCTAGCGTATATTCTTATTCATTGGAAAAAACAGATTTGTTTTGAACAATCACTTTGAAGGGATTGAATGGATACCTACTTGAGAAACTTAAGGTCAGCTCGCTCCACCACGGCGAGGTCTCCAAAGTCTGCAAAGTAGACCTCTACCTGGGTGTCACTGATGATGCGGTGGATGATGACTCGGTAGAACCACATTTCTCTAGGTGCCACACAACAAACCTGGCCCTGTCGCACATACTGTTCCCTCAGGCAGTATCGATCAGATACTTCTGGACAGGAGTAGCAGCTCCTACAGAAAGAAAGAGTCATTCTGTTCACAAACTAACCTAGGATTATCCAAGAGCTAACTCATAATGCCAACCAGCACAAACAGGCACCTACAGGTCTCCCTCACCTCAGCAAAGGTGAACATCAGAACATAAGTCTACCTATGAGACTCATGCCAGATTTACAGCGCAGAAGCCATTGCTCAAAACAAGGTAGTGCATGGTAGTGCATCTACTGTTTGCCAAAATGTTTAACTTTGATTTGTCTGATTTGTTAATTAAACACAGACTTCTTTCTTTAACCTCTCAGGATCTCTATTTGGGGCATACGCTATGTGCATGAATACCTATTACCTCATTATTTGCCTAGACTAACCCAAAGATTCAAGCAAGGCACACAGTTTAAATTCCTTTATGGGTCTTCATAGACAGCAGCAGCTCATAAAGGCAAGCTACTCAGACAGTTACCTATGCCAGACAGTCCATCAAAGAAGAGCTAACAGTTACCTATGCCAGACAGGCCATCAAAGAAGAGCTAACAGTTACCTATGCCAGACAGGCCATCAAAGAAGAGCTAACAGTTACCTATGCCAGGCAGGCCATCAAAGAAGAGCTAACAGTTACCTATGCCAGGCAGGCCATCAAAGAAGAGCCAACAGTTATCTATGCCAGACAGGTCAGAGCTAACAGTTACCTATGCCAGACAGGCCATGAAAGAAGAGCTAACAGTTACCTATGCCAGACAGGTCATCAAAGAAGAGTCAACAGTTATCTATGCCAGACAGGCCATGAGAGCTAACAGTTACCTATGCCAGACAGGCCATCAGAGCTAACAGTTACCTAAGCCAGACAGGTCATCAAAGAGCCAACAGTTATCTATGCCAGGTCAGGCCATCAGAGCTAACAGTTATCTATGCCAGACAGGCCAGAGCTAACGGTTACCTATGCCAGACAGGCCATCAGAACTAACAGTTACCTATGCCAGTCAGGCCATCAAAGAAGAATTAACAGTTAGCCTTACATTTTTAACAACTGTTAAGCGGTTGAACAGTTTGAAAATATAATTGATTTATACTACTAAGGCTGCCTCTCATTCCACTCTACTGTTCACTAAACAATAGTAAGCCTGGTAGCAGTAAGCCCAAAATGCAGCAGCGCTTTAGTCCATCACTTCAGGCTTGCAAAATATAACATTCAAATTGAATTAGATCAAAATGTTCTGTGTCATCTTTGGGGAAACTCAACGCCTTTGTAGATTAGTCTACAATCCTGGGAAATGTGATAGATATCCTTTACAGCAAAGCTCAAAAGCATTGTTGTGAATGTGCAAAAACTTACACTTACTACCGCTCACAAGCATGTAGTCACCCAGACAACTTCATGTTTTCCATGAAAACTCACTTTAATTCACCAAATAAGTTGTAAAATGAATAGAAAATATAGTCAAGACATTGACAAGGTCATGCAAGTTCATGTATATTCATTTTAAACATGGAAATATATATTTTTTGTGGTCAAAGGAATAGCTCCTGCTATGAGTACTTAAGACCAAAACAAAATTGGGAAAGACCGCCTTCATGTTCGTGGCTTTGTTCATGTGAAATGAACTTCAGCATCAACTTAGACTGCGAGATCGGATGACTCTAAGAAAATTCAAGGATGACTGAATGAGACAACAATTGGAAACTGTCGATGTTTTGTAAATGTCAGAATTTTATGTTATCTGTCGGAATTTTTATGTTTGTTCTACTTTTTCCCTCTTGGCCAGATCTATCTTGTAAAATTGACTTCTAATCAATGTGACTACCTGGTGAAGTAAAAATAAATGATTTATACTTTTTACTTGAAATTATACTTTGTTCTTGAAACTTTGCTTTTGTTAACGAATCCTTCATTTGCAGCAATTACAGACTTGCAGACATTTGGAATTCCAATAATTTATTGATATAACCTGAAGAAATTTCACACCATGCTTCCTGAAGCAGCTCCCACAAGTTGTATTGGCTTCATTGGTACTTCTTAAGGACAAGGTAAAGCTGCTTCCACAACAGCCCAATAGGGTTGAGATCCAATGACTGCACTGGCCACTCCATTAAAGACAGAATACCAGCTGATTGCTTCTTCCTAAATAGTTGTTGCACAGTTTGAGGCTGTCATTCAGGAGTCGCCTCTTCACTGTTGATGCTGAGACTGGTGTTTTGCGGGTACCATTTAATGAAGCTGCCGGCTAAGAAACAGTGAGGCATCTGTTTTTCAAACTAGAGACTGATGTACTTGTCCTCTTGCTTAGTTGTGCAAAGGGGCCTTCCACTTCTCTTCCTATTCTGGTTAGAGCCAGTTTGCGCAGTTCTGTGAAGGGAGTAGTACACACCGCTGTATGAGATCCCCAGTTTCTTGGCATTTTCTCGCATGGAATAGACTACAATTCTCAGAACAAGAATAGACAGAAGTAACGTCCGAAGAAAGTAATTTATTTCCTGACCCTTTTGAGACTATAATCGAACCCACAAATGCTGATGCTCCAGATACTCAACTAGACAAAGGAAGACCAATTTTATTGGTTCTTTGATCAGCACAACAGTTTTCAGCTGTGCTAACATAATTGCACAAGGGTTTTCTAATGATCAATTAGCCTTTTAACACAATAACCTTGGATTAGCTAACTCAATGTGCCATTGGCACAAGGGAGTAATGTTTGCTGAAAATGGGCCTCTGCATGCCTATGTAGATATATATATATATAAAATAAATCCAGTTTCCAGGTATAATAATAATTTTCTATATCAATGTCTAGACTATTTTTCTGATCAATTAGATTTTTTAGCGATTTTCTTAAAAAAAATTTACATTTCTAAGTGACTCCGAACTTTTGACCGGTGGTGTACATGTAGAAGTGTGCTAACAATCACACCATTATTATTCTTGTTGGGCAACAAGACCTGTTAGGTGTTCACTTAAACATTGCTTAGAAAAATCATGACAAAAATGTAAAGGCCTAAAAGGTCTTCTAAGCACAATCCTGACTTTATGCAAACTATGCTGGTCAAGATAAATCCTTTACACTTACATGCATATTAGCAACCAGGAAGGGAAAGTTGAATGTGCATGTTGGCAAACCACTAACAACAATGACCACTGCTGCTGCTGAAGTCCTGCTTTTTTAAAGTGAATGTGCCTGTTGGCGTGATAACTATTAACTATTTGTCAAACAAGATCAAAATGTTCATCACTGCAGTCATCTGACCTCATTTCGATCATCATGTTTTCCAGTCCACGGGCCTCCTGTACTTCATCAAAGCGTACGAAGAAGTGACTGGGTGACGCCACATGCTCCACCAGTACAGGCGCCAGCTCCCGGGGGTTTCGTAATGTAGGTGCCTTCAGCCGCTGTCGACGCAATGCATCGGGGGGCACCGCAGAGCCCAAGCACACGTGGACGGTGGGTAACATAGGTGTCGTCTGAAGAAGCACAAGCATAGAGACGTCAAATAGGGTTGGGCAATGTCTTCAAATCCACATGGCAATGTTGACCTGCTGAAACATTGACATGACGATGAAGGGAGGTGGGTGGTATTCATTCTAAAAATATAAGCCTGTAGTTCGCTTGCCATTTCATTTCTTAGTGAACTCTTGGTTTATTTACATGTATTTTGGGGGGATTTAGTTCATGTTTGTTAATTTAAAAGAAATACCATCCTATTAAGCCTATTCATGGAAATACGGTTGTATGTAAACTGTGTCAGAATAAACATATAGCCACACCAAAGCAATGCGTAACGCAGGGAGAGAAGGCTGCTGCAGCTAGCCAAACCCTCATTTACAGCACTAACCGAGCAATTGAACGGCTCTTAAACGCAATTTTTTGGGGGTAAAATGTTTCACCTTAAAGATTAAATTCACTGTTTTCTGAGTGTGTAAGCTATCTTAAAATGCCACTAATATCTAAGGGAAATTCTCACAGTTTGAATCTGAGAACCGTTCAACCACACAAAATGAAAAGATCACGATGTGCTTGCCACATCGTGTGTCAAAAAAACATCACAATGTCATTGATCATCAGCCCAACCCTAATGTCAATCGCCTATCACATACATGTGTCATGCTGAAAATGTGATTTGCTGCCTGGTTGGCACTCCATGTTTAAATTGTAAACTAAGACAATTGAAATTCATTTTGAAAAAATGCATGCGGTATCATTGTTTAAGTATGTAATGTGTTTGCTTGCTGTGAATTAGGCCAGTCACATGATAAAGCAAGCACAGACTCTGCACATGACACTGGAACTCTGTGTTGGGGTTTTTATTTGTGTAAAATGGGATACTTTGTTAAATTAACCCTCTCAATGCACAAGAGCTTAACTGAAGAATGTCTATTCCAACAATCGTGCTGACCTTAAAAGGGATAGCTAAACCTTTTGGGAAATAGGATACGGTCCTACCTGCCCCTAATCAGGCGGGATGATCGATATCAATGTAATGAATGTACGCACAATAATTAGTTATTTATGTAAGTAGGCAGGTAAAAGTAGCATAGGAACTCCAGTTTCAGTTACACTATGGGATCTGGAGACGTTACATCCATGTTTGGTTGCATCAGAGAGGTTGACGGAGTAAGTGTCAGTTCACTGAAAAAGACATCAGGTACCTCAGATTCAGGGGTAATGATCTTGTGACACCAATTGATCAGCATTCCTCCATCAGGTTTGGTTGTCTCTGATGGTGACGGTGGCTGCAATCCACTTTTCCTTTGAAGTTTAGTTGCGTGCAAGACCTGAATCCCCACCAGCTTTCTGTCTGTCCCTGGAACTCTTGGATTTATGGTTGACTTGTGTGAAGGTTCAGGGCACAGACAGAGTACAGACACTGTGGTTTAGGGTTGGGAAATGCCCCTTTTATTCAAATCCCACATGCATGGACACACTGCGCAGTGTTGTTCCTGCGGCTGCTGCTGCAAATTGTACAGTCACTGCTGCTGTCGTGGTAAAGGTTGGCATTGCTCCAGCTGTTGTTGTTCAGACTTGGGGAGCGTGCATTTTCTAGGGCAGCACCTAAACTATGGAACTCTCTCCCTCCTCTAATTCGTAATTCCAACTTGCTGTCAATCTTTCAAACCCAACTTAAAACATATCTTTTCACCCTAGCATACCCTAGTTAACTCTGTTTAGTATCCAGTCCCTTTCTTTTACTAATACTATCTTTTGCTTACACATAGTTAGAACTGTTGCTGTTGTCTGTCTGGTTTACTATTTCTGTGTAATTGTTTATTTGTCATGTTATCTATGTTGATGCTGTAAAGCGACTTTGGGTTTTAGAAAAGCACAATATAAATAAAATGTACTACTACTACTACTACTACTACTACTACTACTACTACTACTACTACTACTACTACCACCAACCTCTCCATCTGCCGCCTCCCCTCTAAAACAAAGCCGACACCCTTAAATAGCATTCCTCTAACTAATCACCAGATTGAACTCACCTGGTTTCAATTGGGATCCTGTCAGAGGAATGCCTCATCACCATTTTCCTGCAGCGCCCTCTACTAGACAGATGCCATCACAACCCTCACAACTTATTTTTACTGTCTGTCATGATCAAATGTCCTGCAAACATCCATCAGGTATGGGATGGTCTCTTCAGACGAGATGCTAGACATTATTGAGTCATTTGACCACTTAGAATGGGCATCCACAGCAACTAACAAGATGACTCCTTCTGCTGGTCTGGTGAAGTCAAAAGTCCACGTGGACGTGCTGTCATGGGCTCATGATTCATCAGTGACACTGATTAAGTCCTCTCATGACTTGGTCACACACCCTTGACCGTACGGGATCACTTTTGGTCTATTTCTTGATTTGTTCACTAGGGACTGTACTGTTCTCCACAATGTCAAAGTAGAAGATTGCCTGCCAAGGTTTTGGTAGGACAGTCCGGCAGTGGACGGCGACAACCCACCCTCAACAACATACCCGCATTGCCATGTACATCTGACTGGCGATACTGAATATCAGTTGTGAGCACTGAGCAGACTGCCAAAGTTGGTATTCCAGAGTTTAGACCCAAGATAGATGTAAGTGGACAATGGTCAGTGAGCAGGGTGAACCTGAGACCAAACAGGTAGGTGTGGAACATTATGCTTCTTTCTCTATCTGAGGGTACTTCACCCTGATCTTGCAATGCAATGGGTTTATCCTCACCCAAAGCTAAGTGGACAAAGTAGTCCCCACATGGGGATGTGTCACAGGCCAATAGAATGAGTAATGTTGGAGAACTTGCTTATCAGTCAATGCTGACTTAGCTTTCTTTAAAGCAATCCCACTGCACAACCAAGGTGTGCTCTCCTTTAGTGCTCTCCGCAGATATTCCACCAATGAATGACCCAGTAGAGAAAATAGACACCAGTCCTCCCAAATGGAAAGTGGAGAAAAATGCATTTAGACGTACAAGAGCAGCATCGACCCCAGGACCTAACGGAGTATCTTACAGGCTGAGACCTTCTGATCGATTAACCAATCGACATGCAGACCGAGACCTGATGCATTTTAGTTTTGTGTAACAAGACTGATTATGACTAAGTAAATTAAAATGTATTTAATACCCTAATAATTATATGGTTTAATAGACTATAAGACTTAAGAATGGAAGTCAAAATACCCGTTTTCATAACTCTGAACTCGCCCAAATTTAGACTGTTTAGATTTAGAAGACCAACGAAACTTCTTCAATGTTTCCTAGGCTAATTGCTGACATCATGTGGAATAGGTTCTCGGTGTGGAAACATTTTATTAAAAAAGATAGAGAAAAGAATAAAATTTGCTCCAAATTATTCACTTATCACAGGTCAATGACAAGCAAGGCGTATCACATAAAAACGGTAAGCATACGTTTTTTTCAGGTTGTCCGCTAGCATGCTCCGTCAACTTTCATGTTTAGCACTTGCTAGGCTTTAAGTGTGAACATATCAGATTAGTATATCTAAATATGTTTAGTCTAATAAACAGCCTAAATGTTTTGTTTGAAATATAACTGCAAAGCTTTAAGTTATCCATACATCTGTCTTTCTCCCCAGCAACATTTTCCAGCTCCTCCTGTGGGATCCCGAGGCGTTCCCAGGCCAGATGAGATATATACTCTCTCCAGCGTGTTCTGGGTCTACCCCGGGATCTCCTACAAGTAGGGCATGTCCGGAAAACCTCCAAAGGAAGGCGCCCAGGAGGCATCCTAATCAGATTCCCGAATGACCTCATCTGGCTCCTTTCGACGCGAAGGAACAGTGCATCTACTCCGAGCTCCCTCAGGATGACTGAGCTCTTTACCCTATCCTTAAGGCTGAGCCCAGCCACCCTACGTAGTAAACAAATTTCAGCCGCTTGTACTCGTGACCTCATTCTTTCGGTCACTACCCAAAGCTCTTGACCATCGGTGAGGGTTGGAACATAGACCAACTGGTAAATCACGAGCTTCGCCTTCCGGCTCAGCTCCTTCTTCACCACGACGGTACAACGCCGTACAAGCTTTAAGATACTGATAGGCTATTTTCTTGTTTTTGAGACCGCAGGCATAACTGTCCTAAAATCACTAAGCTCACAGACTGGAACAACAGTTAACGGTCCAGTTTACTATTATTATGTGATTGCGTCAGCATATCATGAAGCTGAGGACATATGGAAACGTGTTACGTGCATTTGGGAAAAATCCAAAGATATATAAATTCCGAGAATCACCCTTTTGTATGGGGTGGTCTGGTCTTCCCTATATACAATAGTATAGTCAGTAGCAAGCAGGAGTGCCTCATAAACGTTAGCTGCAGGGGTGTCACTTTCACAGGAACACAGTATTACACTGACATAAATAAATACTTGAATAAATAAGTTGATAATGATGTAGCTTTTCATGTTGAAATTTCCTTGCAGTTGCCTAACTCGTGTTTCTTATTAAGGTTTAGGTTGACATGGTAATAATGCCATGTCTGACAGACAATCAACATGCTTTTATCATCTTTTGAAGTTTAATTCAATTTGTTTAAGTGGACATTACCTAGCTGAAGTGTGCTTAGCTAACTATTATACCCTTAAATGCATCACAAATAATTGCTTGCTGCAAAACTAACTCCTTTATTTGTTACCATACCTCGATGGAAACGACCGTATCCAACAATACAAACCAGTGTCAGAATGAACAGACTGCCTGATACACGTAGGCTATTAAAACAGATGGCACCACAGTTGTCAAGATTATTGAAAATGTATTTCAATGGTAAAATAATCAGTATTGAACAAGCATTAACACTTAAGACAGTAGACTACGCTGATTTTATAACTATAGCGCTGTCCACATGTGATACGATCGCCAGATGCCTTAAAACAAAGGCTGGACCAACACGAGGACGTAGGGGAGACTGGGGATGGTTGCAACACGTTTTGCATTTCTCTGTTACTCACAGACTAATTGACATAGACCAGCCAAACTTGTATATATTAAACTTATATCTGTCTTCCCATACAATTTAATGGGTCTGTCAACCCATACAATTTAAAGATGGCTACATATGGCATACAGTTCACAATATTTATATGAGTGGAAGAAGTTAGATGTTGCATCTGGCCCCAAGTGGGTGTTTACACTTGTGTTCAGTTCAGCGCTGTCCACCAACACACGAGGATGTAGTAATGCAGCAACGGTTATTTTAGGGGGCTGGCCACCTGCAGTGCCTGGTCGCTGATGGTGGAAACGCAATCACTTCCGCATTTTCTCATGGACATGCATTTCTAGTTCTTCTTATTTATTTATTATTATTATGTGATTGCGTCACAATCATACACAATCATCATATCAAATCATATACTGTTATCGTCAAGTCTTATTATTCTGCTTTTTATTAGCCCCATTTTTGAGGTACTAACTTTGGGCGCCAGGAGCCAGATGAGGTGGTACGGGCATCTGATTAGGATGCCTCCTGGGCGCCTCCCGTTGGAGGTTTTCCGGGAACGCCCTACTGGTAGAAGACCCCGGGGTAGACCCAGAACACCCTGGCGAGATTATATATCTCGTCTGGCCTGAGAATGCCTCGGGATCCTCCAGAAGGATCTGTAAAGCGTTGCTGGGGATAGAGACGGCTGGAATACCCTCCTGAGCCTGCTGCCACCGCGACCCGGCCCCAGATAAGCGGCGGAAAATGGATGGATGGATGAATGGAACGTCTTACACTTAGCCATGTCAGCTCATCAAGACAAGTCTAGAGACATAGATATTTTTTATTTATTTTATTTATACAGGGTTAACCGACTGAGACCAGGTCTCTTTTCCAACAGTGCCCTGTTTAACGACAGAATATGTAAATTACAACAACAAAAAAAGAAATAAAAACTAGGCAAAAAATAAATAAAATTGTTTACAATACATGAATAAGAAAAATAACTAAATAAATAAATAGTTGGAGAATAAAACATACTCCTATATTTGTATCTTATGTCTGGGGGGGTCCTCCTAAAGGGTTAGAAAATTATTTGTTAATCATTAAAAAAATGTTAGACAAAATGTTGAAAGACAGTCAATATGCAGAGCTTTCAATAAGCACCGACTTCCTGCCAAACAGCCGACTGACTCTCGTCCAGTATATAATGTTTTGATTAACAAGGTGGATTTGCTACATTACATTTACATTACATGTACATTTAGGACCACTAGCCTCTTGTTTCAAGACAATGCAAGCATGCTGACAGAGAAACGTGCCTATGAAGTATCACCGTGGTATCATTCAGACTGAGTGTGGTGTTTGATAGGTGTCGGTCGATTCGTTGTCCGTTCTGTGTAATTAATTGGCGACCAATTTGTGTAAAGCGCTTTGAGTCTCGAGAAAAGCGCTAAAAACTAAATAAAATGAATTATTTTTATAATGAAGGAACTTAAACTTGTATTGCCTGGACGAGAGCCAGGACATGCTTCTACCACTGCAAAGTAACGAGCAAAACCTGGTATGGATTTTTTAAGAGTTGGCTATTGTCACGCAATGAAAGTGGAATTAATTAATTTGGAGATCAATGATCGGCCAAAATTGCCATATGGTTATTGTATTAATTTTAAGGCTTGATAAACCTTTATAAAGTGAAGTTAAATAATAAAGTCTAATGATTCTTAATCACAAAACTAATGATCAGTCAGGAATTGCTGTGTTGTCAAATTCTAATAGGCTAATAGGTTCATTACAGAAAGAACGTGCAAGAAGCCTGATTCAATTTTACAATAACTCACTAAATGTTTACAACTGGGTAGGTGAGCCGTTCCCCCAAGACACGTTTTAAAAACCCCTGTCAACAAACAGTGTCTGTAGCGCAGTCCACATGTGCTGCGGGGCAGATGCTGCAGGATAAGGCGGTCAGTCCAATCACTGTGACGCATTTACATTTGCATTTGCTCAGGGAAATGCATTGTTTTTGCTCAGGGAAATCTAGTTTTCCTTTTTGTGTGTGAGGAGGATGGTCTACTCCTCACGGACAGCGGAGAGATTTTTTAGGCGCTCACGCAAAGGTTGTGTGCCAATACCAGAGTGCATTGCATGGACAAAATGTTATAGATTTAAAAATTGTAAGCCAAACATATTTACTTTCTGAAATATTTTAGGGAACAAAAAAAATTACTGTATTAATCGGTTAAGTGTGTTTCTAATTAATATTTGTGTTCCAGAACAGTAAAAGCTGACATGTTTCTGATTCTGTTTCCGTTCACAAATATTTTCCATTCGTTTCTGGTTTTTGTTTCCGTTCCTTGAACCGGTTACAAGCCCTGCTTCAGAGGTGTAGACACAAACCTAAACCTAGACGTTGAATAAATAATGTGTTGTTACTGTTGAATTGAAAGCTTTTGAACCTGACCCATTGCCAATTAATTTTATTATTAGCATTTGACATTTAATAAAATATTTACAATTGAATTTGAAGAGAACTTTGAAATTGTAGGTAAAAATTCAGTTTCAATTAAGAACATTCAATTTCAAGAGGTTCATTATGTGTGTAGCTATAATTTAATTGAATTCAAATTCAAACTTTCTTGGCACCAATGCAACACCATATTTGCACCTGACACATGGCCGCCGCCGTCAGTATTGCCAGTATTGCCGTGGCAATACTACTTCTCAAACAAGTATTGCCTGGCAATGCTACTTTTTCGCAGACCATAAAGCCTTGTTTTCATGTAGAACACCTCAGCAACCTGTAAATAAAATCCTGATTTTATGTAGTGAATAACCCGATTGCATCAGCTGCGATATATGAACACATTCAAACTAACAATGGACACGATACTGCGGTGCATCGTTCAATTAGTCTCCAAACAGGCCGCTATACGACCAGAGACAGCAGGAAACAGCTCGAGAGAGATAAAGAGACGTGACGGTCGTAACCGATGCTCTAGCTAGACTTCACATGCAGTTTATTGTACACTGTTAAAAAAAATCTTAAAATTTACAGTGCTATTTCTACAATGTATTTTATAAGATGTTGCTTAGGAAACATAACAGTAATAGGCCTACATTAAAGCCAAAGCCAGGTTGTTGAATAACCTATATACCTATGTAATACAAACATACAAATTGAATAAAACATTTCTTCCAATATGGATTAAGGAAAGATACTGAAAGAAATGTAGGCTATTTAAATTGTATGTTTGTTTTGAAATTATTCTCGATAAACACCTGAATGAGGCAAGGACGCACGTAGGTCTTGACTTTTCTATCTAATTTTACGTGACTGCGGTCCGTGTCCTTTTCAGGAGTGAAGCACAAGTTGGGGCTAGTTCTTTAAATTGTGTTGGAAGATGCAGAAAAAGTGAACGAGAAGGCGAGTGAGATGATGATTAGAGAGAAAGAGCAGGTATTTGTAACAGTGTTTCCTCTTCGTCAGTACCTGCTCATTAAAATATATTATTCTTGCTCAAATATAATGAATGCATTCGTATGTAAATTTAGGATTTGCTGAGCCTATACAGGGTGGATAAACTATTGGAAACACCAGTTTTCCATAAAACATCAATCATGCTATTTATTAATGAATCAAAATGCTGCTATTGTGTCCGATGTTGATGATGACACAGTTCTAACTTATACAATCTCCATATGTGTAACTGAATAGTTATTTTTTGTAATTTACGAAAAGTCTGCAGGAGAGACAGAAGGAAATAGAGAGACGAGAATGGCAGCAGGTGCAGAGTGAAAAACAAAGAGAGGAGAGCAAGAGAGCAGGTTCTTCCAAGAAGAGAGACTAGAGAAGATAGCAAGATAAAGCGAAAACATTTTGTAGTGAAGGAAGAGACTAAACTAGAGTAATGAGTTTTTGAACACTTTTCAGGCCAGCCCTGAAAGATAGCCAAACCTGAAAGATACTCTGCTCAATTTGTTAAACGGTGAAAGAGATTTCAATGCAAATTGAAACTGAACAGAAGAGTAATTTCAATATTGGCCATATTTGTGACTTATCTTGTGTTAAATGAAAATTAGACTAGTAGAATTAATGTGTCGGCACTGACAAAGTCTGACATGATTTCCTTAGTGATTTGTGTTACTCAAGTGCATTAAAATGCATATATTTATACTATAGTCATA